>LUGF01027614.1:34567-51488 GCA_001625245.1 Calycopis cecrops | reverse complement strand
CTAGCTTCCGCCCGCGACTCCGTCCGCGCGGATGTCGGTCTTCGCGTGGATGGATTTATTTTTTCTACGTATTTTTCCAGGATAAAAAGTATCCCATTTTATGCCCAGAATAATAAGTTATAAATGTACTAAGTTTCATCGAAATCGAACCATTAGTTTTCACGTGATGCCTGAACATACAGACAGACAGACAGACAGACAAAAATTTTTTTATTGCATATTTGGGTTTGTTATCGATCCAGAAACACCCCCTGCTATTTATTTTTTCAATATTTTCAATGTACAGAATTGACCCTTCTACAGATTTATTATATGTATAGATAGGATTTATTTTTTTCTACGTATTTTTCCAGGATAAAAAGTATCCCATTTTATGCCCAGGATAATAAGGTATAATTATACCAAGTTTCATCGAAATCGAACCGTTAGTTTTCACGTGATGCCTGAACATACAGACAGACAGACAGACAGACAGACAGACAAAAATTTTTTTAATCGCATATTTGGGTTTGGTATCAATCCAGTAACACCCCCTGCTATTAATTTTTTCAATATTTTCAATGTACAGAATTGACCCTTCTACAGATTTATTATATGTATAGATTATTCTATATCTTCTTAAAATAGTAGTTATAGATGTTTTTTCAAATCTACCCTATTTTGGTGCCATATTTTTTGTACCGCAGTTTTTGTATTTCCCTCGCAGCGGTGGCATGCAACTCGATAGCTCTAGTAAAAACTCCGTAAAATCACAAATCAGCCCAATTTTAAACAAGAATCACTGAAACAACCAAGCGTTAAGTGGGGAATATTGATGGTATCAGTTTCTATTTCTTTTACATGAGGAAAGCAGTTACGCCGCATAGGCACACCATGGGAGGGTCACCGACCTGTGTGGGGATTCTGACCCTGCCCCACTAAAACCTCACGGAGACTCCAGCCACCTAGGGAAGATGAGATGACCCTGGATATATTGGCAACAGATGACATCGGCGACAGGATGGGTCCATATTATGGGATAATTTAATATGGAATTATAATCTTTCGCTTAGATTATAGGTCTCATTAAAATTCCTAGTTTTTAGTATCTATTGATGTTTAGAAAGCCAACACAAATATATATTACTGGCAATTGATCATTTATCAAGAGCTTTTAAATTTTTTTGTCGCCTATAAATAGGTAAACGAGACTTAGTGTTTCATATATTCTTTTATTTATGTATGTGGTGCATGGACTGCCTCGTGGTCAGGTGGTAAGCATGTTTAACCACAGACGTGAGCTCCCAGATTCGAATTCTGGGACGGAACCAAAATTGTTATTGGGATTTTTAGATTTCTAATAACAGTCCGGGGTCCGGAAGTTCGCGATACCTCGAAGAGCAAGTTATCCCGTCGGTCCATCGCTTGATTTTTTTCCGCTTGTGTCAGACTGCTGTCCCATCTAAGTATGAGAATAAGGTAATAGAAAGTGTGTACTTGTGTCTGTGCGCACACTTGTATACTATATTACCTGCGCAGACGGCTCGTGCCTTTAAGGACGGCCGCCGTAGCCGAGACTAGGACGACATTAATATATATTTATTTTAATATTATTAATGTCGTCCTAGTAGTTATTAAACATAAAGCTATCCTTACAGGTTATGCCTAATGCGATAGCTTTTTAATTTTAATACCAAAAATATTTTTACAATAATAGTCTTACATATCTAATAAAAAACAGACATTTAGTCTGTTTACTATTTTTCTAAGTAATTAATTTTCTTTTAGTTATCTTTTAGAAACCATATACATAGACGCCCCACTCATAGAACAGGTAAATAAGTCGAGGTTTTCCGCTATTAAAATGATATTTGGAGCACTGAATAAACTTATTTCTGTTCTATTCTATTCTACTCTATTCCATATCTAGGTGAAAAAAAATTTAATACGACTAGAAGGTCGATCGGTCGTCTTGGCATTGAACAAAGCCGCTACACCAAGACGTGCTGCAGTGAACGAAACATGTGACGTAATGTAATTTTAAATAATTAATTACACGTTTAATTTGAGAAATGACTTTCGTGTGTCTCCCAGAGATAAAGATCTTATCAATCAATCAGACGTTTGGCTAATTACTTAATTAGTTCAGAAATAATTGCAACAAAATTGTCACGGACAAACTTTCGAATGTTGTATAATATAATTAATATTATTATGGTGTGTAGATACACTCGAAAAACCCAACTTTTTAGGTTCATTCAGATAAAAATGGAATCAATCAATCTACGTAACATCTTAATAAAGTAGTAAGACGCATATAACTATTATTCAAATTAGTTTCCCGGCTTCAGGCCTGTCCCCTATGCAATATACTTCTACCCTCCCCTGTCCAATGCAAATACACAAGCCACACGAAACGCGAAAGCATAACTAACAATTTGCAGCAATATCATGTGACCATAGAATATCTCTTAACAATACTTTTAAGTTCTTTTTGATTGATTTTGATAACTGGATAATAGTTTCTAGAACCATAGAATAGTCTAACGGCTCGGGTATAATTTACACATTTATCTACCTGATGTAGCTTTAGTAACCAGCGATCATTAGATACCTAATACTTCTCATTTGCTATTCCTGCAATCACAAGAATAATCATAATTAAAAAATTTAATTATACTTGAAAGTTTACTGTTTAATATATTTGATTGTATCAAGTTTCAACCGCTTTATGCACGCTACAAACAGTCAAATCGGTTAGGCTCCTGCCTAAGGCAGGACAGGACACGCAGGGAGCAGAAATCATACATTCCACAACAACACATCCTCCTATCAGTTCCTTAATAGAGTAAAAAGCGAACAGAGTGCCACATAACATGATCAAAACACGCCGGTTGGGAAGACTTCAGCCACAGGACAGTGCTCGATCAATCTGAACAAGGAACAGAAGTCTCTGTCTTCCCTGGTATTTTTTTTTATGGTATAGGAGGGCAAACGAGCAGTCGGAGCCATTATTATGACTACCGACGCCCACAAACATCCGCATAGAGACTACACAGATGCGCTGCCTTCCTTTCTCCTTCCACCTCCCCGGGCCACCGACTACACACCGCACGAAACGCGACAGCACAGCTGTCACTTTACGCCGGTCTCGTATAAGCGACAGGTACCTCCGCGGTCTCGCCGGCCCAATTCGACTGCATACAAGCATGCAGTGTGGCACTACCTCTTTCAAAATTTACACTCTTCCATTCGCATACACACATTCATATTCTGGAAAATCATTACCCTCCTACTGACAGTCGATTAAAGCTAACAACACGTGGAGTGGTGTTTGTCCGCGCCCTTTCTCGGTCGTGGATCTGCAACCGCCGAGGCGGCGGATGACCACCGTCCGCACGATTCCACAAGTAGCACGCCAGTCATCAATGCTCTTACTTTTTGCATATAAATTTACAATACACAGAAGCTGCGGGCGCGCAAACGCAGCGAGTGCGGTTGATAACCGCCATTCGTTCCGCGTTCTTATGCGAAAACGTACATCATTTTAGTCGAATGTCTCTGCAAAAAAACATTGTCACTCGAGAGGAACACGTCATAAATTTCTTGACGTCGCCTGAGCGCGTCGCTGACAAACGACATGTGTTTGATCCTCCTTCTATTTTAAGACCATCTTCGGGTTGAAAAAACAGAATACCGAAATCTTATTTTTTCTTTTTACTTTACTACTTTAAATATTTATTTATTTAACAGTTGATGTACACGGAAAAATAAACATTAAAACATGCAGTTATAGAAATTTTGATACAAAAATATTGGTGTATATGGTATATTGTATATATTGTATATACCGAGTAGTGTAAAAATATTGTTGTATATTCCAGAGTAGAAGTAGACCATTCGTGACATCAGAGTTGACACATGATGCCTAAGATATGCCAAGAATATCTGTACATTTAATAAAACAGTCAAATTCATGGGGCTGTACATTGAATATATTTACGAAAAACTAATTAGGGGCGATGTTAAAATAGAATTAGAACATTTTTCAATGATTTTTGATTTTTGTGTTTGTTCGTTTGTCTGTTTGTCCGGGCTAATATCCGAAACTACTGGACGGATACGAATGAAACTTTTTGTGGTACTATTTACTGCAGTAAAATCGCTCATTCCTACGGGAAATTGGAATTGCGGCCCACTGCAAACAAACAATAACAAATCACTTTGATTATAATATTACTACGCTTCGCGAACGAAGCCGCAGGCAACAGCTATACTTGTATATAGGATATCTGCATCCCTCTCCTCACATTGATAAGCTAGGAGCTGTCACAATACATCCATAATCATACTGTCATTGATTCCTCTCTCCTCTCTATGGCCAACCATAAACTGCCGTATGCAATTGTGGCCTTGCGATATATTTTTTTAAAGTACACGAGTAAGGTTATCTCATTTTACACTAACACTATTTAAATATTACTTTTCGCAATTCATTTAGTTTTTTTCTAGTCAGGATTACCATTACACTCCGATATTATCTGAAATATCTTAAACTAAGATAAGTTGCTCTCCTTCTCATTAATTCCTTCACCTCTAACAAGTATTATGGAAGCGAGAGATATCGTCGCGTTCGTACCACGATTCGACAACAACATGGCAAGGACGCTATATATTACAGTATTTTTAATTACTAGACCAACCTGTATACGCCTAGTAGGTTGAAAATCTGTGCTAGAGGCTTAGATTAATTGAATACTCCCTGCGAAACAAAAGGTATACAAATATAATATACTAGCTTTCACCCGCGGTTCCTTTAGTGTGCATTTTTATAGCAAAGTATCATATTATGTCCCTTCTAATATATATAAAAATAGGTATTTGTACAAATTTCATGATGATCGGTGGAGTAGTTCTGGCGTGAAAGCGTCACAAACTTACATTTACATTAATAATATTAGTAGGCATTATTCAAATGTATGTATGATTGATATAATATCATATGTAAATAAAATTATTATTGGTTTTCTGCTATCCTTATGCAGATGCCTTAGCCCTATAAGTTTACTAGGTGAGGCCCTTCCTGCACTCACAGTCCCTACGAAACGCAACGCAAAGTAATTTCCATTGCTATTTTATTTTGTAAAAGGGGGAAAACATAGAGTCCTTTCATGACTATCGACATCGGCATATAGGCTATGCAGACGATTTTTTTATAAGGGTTATAGTACTAGCGACGCCCATAAACATCCACATATAGTTTATACAGCTGCGTTGCCCTTCTTCCTCCTGTCACCTACACGGACCATCGGCTACTCACACACCGCAACGAAACGCGACAGCACAGTCACTTTACGCCGGTATCGTGTCAGCGAGAGGTACCTCTGCGGTCACAATATTACCTCTTCCTAAAAGTTTATAACGTCTTCGTCGGCACGTACACTGTTGCTTAAACAGTGAATATAGAACAACAAGTACAATGAAATCATCACATCAGATGCTATCCGCCATATAATTAGGTGTATTTTGCCGCTAGCTACACAAATTACCAGTATATGTTGGACTCAAAAACTTGTACTGATATTATAATTTAAAGTCCACCACTGGTTGGTTTTGTAATAGAATTATCCATTTAACTTTGGCCTCATAAACTGTGTATGTTGATGTCGACAGTAGGCCATTTTATAATGGATGGTTTATAATTTTCTAAACTCAGTTGCAAATTATATCTTTAGGAGCGATTTGAGATAATTGGAGCCTTCTAGGAGGAACTAGATCATTAAATGTATCAGTTGTTTTATAAAAAAATAAATACTGTGATGTTAGAAATCTATGAATAATTCAAAATATTAATGAAAACATAATCAAATGCTGACTAGGTTGGTATGGAAATTTCACTAGATAAAAATAGTTTAAAATATCCAAAATTGTATGCTATAAATAGAAAAACTTTATTTGGAAGTTACAATATACATACATGATTCCCTACTCAATCTACACATACAAGGAATACCAATCAACACAAACACATAATATGTTTCATCATACAGGCGCATTCATCATTCCACTCAAAATACCTATATATATACATATTTCGCAAATAATTTTTCGCTAAGTCGCATCCCCGCTACACCAACTGTTGTGCATTTTCATTTTACTGTGTACGTAGAAATGTGTATAAAATGTCTATAGGTATATAAAAATATATAAATTACATTTTCATATCTGTAAACTTTACAGATACCTATAGAAAGTTAATGAATGTGTATATAAACACTCATTAACCTTACAGATATAAAATGCAATTTATATATTTTTATATATAGATATTTTTTACACATTTATACGTACACAGTAAAAAGAAAATTCACAACAGTGTAATACAATTCCCAAAAAGGATACCACTCTGATAAATGATTGTGGTCACCTAGATAGGTAACTACAATCCTCATGTTATGTTGTCCCAGAGATTAGGTGACGTCACAAAACTGTAATACAGGACGACTTTTAGGATACATAATTGAACGTATGAATATAATTCATTATAAGAGACCCGCTACTTTATGTTAAAATTCGAAAGTACATTACTTCATTACACCCTCGAGCTTTAGATAAATTCATGCGAATTTCATGCTAATTACACGTGTAGCAGAGTTTAAAATTGCATGCCGCTTACCATAATGGTGACTCCCCAAAATGATTACTTCGAATTACGCTATCTTTAAGGCTCATTTCGAATGCAGGGAAATGACATTATAAACATTTAGCCAGGGTTTTGATGCTTTTAATATATCATTTTTAGTAACAGTGTCATGCTGCATGCATGCGGCCCAATTGTGTCGGCACCGAGAAGCCACACCAGCTTGAAGTGTCAACTATACTGTAGCGTTTCTATGTAAGTAGCCGGTGGCCCAAGGAGGTGAGAGGAGGAAGAGCAACACATCTACATATACAACCTCTATGCAGGCGTCTACCTGCGTCATAGGCTTCGGCGTTTGCCTTTTATACTAATACTAGCTGCGCCCCGTGGTTTCACCCGCGCAAATTTCGATCCCGTAGAAAATAGAATATCATCCCATGGCATCCCATAGGAACATTTTTTGGGATAAAAACTATCATAATCGTGTTAATAAAAAAATCAGTTCAGCAGTTTTTGCTTGAAGAAGTAACAAACAAACAAACACATACAAACACAAACTTTCTCTATTATAATATTAGTAGGATGAAAAAACTATCAGCCATATGCTCTTCGAAGCGTGCGACCAGAACGATTTCTCTAACACAATTTAAATGAGACCCAATAATATGACATGTCGACCTAAAACGGTCATAATAACTGGTTATTAACAAATTACTACAATTAAAGCTCAAAAAAAATGTAATAGAACGTTGGGTTGTTTGCTGAGCTTTCACACCACACCTACACACACAAGGTCACGTGGGTCCATGAGTGATCTTGACGGTACTCCCCTTTGACTCCGAGTCGTTCAAACGTCCATCTTGTAGTCACATTCATAGTCCAAGAATATTTTTCTCGTTTAAATATTTTTTTTTCCAATTAAAATTAATAAATATAATAATAAATGCAAATGATATAATGTATCAACAAATTTAGATGCATATAATTTTATTTGTGCCTATTTTTTTCTTCGTAATATAACTATATTAATGGATTTTATCGCGGATTATTTAAGTAATTTACAATACTTTTGATTAGATGTGTATCATTAGATTCGTCTTGACAACGTTTTTACACGAGGCACATTAATCAAAAAATCAAAATAAAAAATCACTTATAATGTACCTACTATACGCCCAGTCACATCAAAATATATTATACGCAGTTGAATTTTATGATTTTCAACTTAAAACTATTTAATTTACGTCTATCATAATAAAAAAATGAAAAGATTATCGCGATATTAAAATGACGGACACAGTCGTAAAAATGAAACTATAAATATCGACCGGGCCTTAAATCCGGCCATCAGCCTTCGGCCGCCAGTAATGATTCATTAAGTGCCTTCCCGGGATTACCTTTTTGTAATTGACCGATGATGCGAGCCATATCATTGCTTCTTTTATTTAAGTGTAAGTGATGCGCTGAAGCGATTTTAAGGTCGAGTGTTACTCCGTACGACCGATGAGTTATTGTGTTAATCTCAAAGTTGTACATTGGGATCAATGTTTGTGTGGATGACAGGCGTTTAAAGACATCGTTCGTCTTTTTACGTTATTAAGAAGGGGTAAAATAGCTATTCTTTATTCGGACTTTTTTATGGTCCTTCGACTACCTTATCTATGTTTCGACTTGTTACGGTATCAACTTGTTACTTGTTTTAATAATATAATGCCCTTAATGCTTAATGCCGTAGGCGAGGTTGACCGAGAGCCATATTATGTTATTATATTTATATTACATTATTAAGTCTAGATTGGTTCTGCTTCATCCAAATACAGTATTCTTCTTCAGTATTTATACAAATTTGTGTTTATTTTTAGTAATTCTCTGGCTCTAAAAAAATAAACCTTAAACGATTTTTATGGACTGGGACGAAAGTTGAGCTAATCTAATATTATATAAGGCTAGCTATGGCACACAATATCAATAAAACTGATAATATATCACCGATATTCAATATAAACTTCTCTATTTCACCCACTAGGGGTTAAATTTCTAAATTTCTTAGTGCTTACATAAATCATATTATAAGGAACGCGTATATCAAATTTCAAGTGCTAGAAATTCGAAAGTTTGGAAGAGTTTTGGATATATAGACTACAAGCTGCGGCCTGCGGTTTCACCCGCGTAAATTTCAATCCCGTGGAAAATAAGAAAATCATCCCATGGCATCCATAGGAATATTTTCGGGATAAAAACTATCCTGTGTTAATCTAAATTACACTATGTGTGTGCCAAATTTCATGAAAATCAGTTCAGCAGTTTTTGCATGAAAGAGTAACAAATAAACATACATAAAGTACATTTAGTAAGAGGTAGTGCCACACTGCATGCTTGCATGCAGCCGAATTGGGCCGGCACGACCGGGGAGGTACCTCTCGCTTACGTAAGACCGGCGTAAAGTGACAGCGTTGCTCTCGCGTTTCGTGCGGTGTGTAAGTAGCCGGAGGCCCATGGAGGTGGGGGGAGAAAGGAGGGCAGCGCATCTGTAGTCTCTATGCGGATGTCTGTGGGCGTCGGTAGGTAGTCGTGAAAATAGCTCCGACTGCTCGTTTGCCCCCTTATACCATAAAAAAAAAAATATTATAGGATAGAAAAGAATACGCTGCCGCTCTAGACGTGCACCACTCGCGTATCACTGCGTTGCGTATATTGACCATGACTGGCCGTGACTTTTTATTATCATGTGATGTAAAAGCGAAATAATATAACGTGGACTTTACCGACAGCGCGTGTCAGCTTTTTTGTTCACATCATTAGCGAAAATTACCCATAACGATAGATATCATACAATGTGGTATAATATTTTGATAAAGCTTGATATATCAATATAGAGATGATTGTATCGAAATAAAGCATCCTACTTTTTTATTAATTATTATTATTTATTACTTATTACTTAGGTATTACTTATTTTTGTTCTTTTTTGCTGTAGATAATTTATTCTTCTAAATGTATGTTTTTAACTCTGTAAGTAGTGCAATGTGATTCCGCAAATAAATATATATTATTACTATTATTATTACCAATATTATAAATGCGAAAGTTTGTATGTTTGTTTGTTTGTTACTCCTTCACTCAAAAACTGCTAAACAGATTTCCAAGAAATTTGGCACACACATAAAGGGTACCTTGGATTAACACATAACATAGTATTTATCCCGAAAAGATGTTCATATGGGATGTCATTGGATGATTTTCTATTTTCCACGGGATCGAAATTCACGCTTAATAAACCGTGGGGCGCAGCTATTAAATAATAAATAATATCGGCGAATTTAGGTTTGGAGTTTTTGTATAAATTACGCCCCTGAAATTGCGACGCGCACCGACTGTAAGTTAGTATTTCTAATAAACGCTTAAAACATGAAGCTTATCAACTTTACGAACACACTTGACGCACTTAATATTAACAACAAACGCCTCCATTATAAAATTGTAGGTTCATTTCGCTAACTCCAAATCCAAACATCGAACAGCGTAAAGCTTTCCATTTTATAGCGTTTTCAAGATGAAGTGTTAATATCTGATGACACAATAACTTAGCGTTAATGGATGAAAGTAGGAAAGAACATTAGTTTCCGAGCTCGACGGAATTGGAACGATTTTTTTTTTTATATTATAGTAAGTAAACGGAGGCAAATGTGCATTAGGAGCCATTTTCATGACCAACGCCTATAGACATCCGCGTAGAGGTTATACTGATACCTTGCCCTCCTCCCTCCTCGCTCCCATTTGCTCCCCTGTACTATAAAAAAGGCTATGAAATCTAGATATTTTTTATGGTAGAGGGGGTACGAGCTGTCGCAACCATTTTTATAACTACCGACGCCTATAGACATCCGCATAGAGGCAACACAGATGCGCTGCTCTCCTTTCTCCTCCCACCTCCATGGGCCACCGGCTACTCTACGCACGAAACGCAATAGCGCAGATGTTACTTTACGCCGGTCTTGTGTAAACGACAGGTACCTCCCGGTCGTACCGGTCCAATTTGGCTTCATGTAAGCATGCAGTGTAGCACTATCTCTTCCTAAAAATTTTTCAATTCAATTTATTGCAACTTGTTATGGATTTGATGTTGTTTAGATCCGATCCGTGGTAATTGTAAAACTACAATTACGTTATTACGTTCAAAACGTTACTTTTTTCAGCAGTGGGATATATTAGATACCTTTGATTACGTAATCCTACGTCAATAAATATCCACATCGACTTTGACAATTACTGTAGAAATGGATTTACATTCTCATTCACTTTAAAAAAATGTTATTTCTTACAGACATCTAAATGTCTTCGTTTTATAGCAAACATTCATCTTATGTATAATTTGGAATGACCATAAAGTGGATGTATTTTTTTGACACGAGAATTCAATTTGTTTTACTACGGAGATGCACAAGATCTCCCAACGTGGAGATTTTGTTTTACAAGTTGCAATGAAAACTTAACGTCTTCTTATTTTTTGTACTTTTATTTGTTTTATTTGTCTACTTGATTCATATCGCATTATACTCTACTAATCTATCACTTAGCTCATGTATTTCTCTATTAATTGTGACGAGTTACTTCTTTGAAAATTACCTAATAAAAAAAGACATAACTCGTAAAGGTTCAAGAACATTTCAGCTCCAGTTCGGTGAGATGAGATGGTGAATATCAGATGCAAAGGTTAAAAGCATAAGAAAGTTTACGAAAAAACACGGAGTTATACGGTATACGGTGTACGTAGGTAGTAAAGGTTAGCCGAAGATCGAGGCCAGTGGCGTGCTAAGGGAGAGGCCGCCGTCCAACAGTGGACTGTAATAGGCTGATGATGATGATGATGACGTAGGTACGTATATGTAGTATTTGAGGGTTATCGTCGATTTCCTTGGAACGCTACATTCAGATTATATGGTTGATTGTCATCAGCAATATGACGTTTCAAACTAAGAAAGAATTTTTATAATAGGTAGCTATAACTGATGACAATCGAGTAATATTCTTACAAAAAACATGCAGGCGAATCGAGAACCTCCTTTTTTGAACTCGGTTTACAACTGCTCCTCTTATTTTGAAGTCGCTTTATAATTGATCCTCCTTTTTTGAAGTCGGTTTACTGCTTCATATTATTCGCCATTTTACGAGACGTCTTAATTAAATTATCGTCCTCAGTTTTTATTACTAAGTGTTACACCGAATTTTATCGCTCGCTCAAAGTAATTGCCGTGTTTTCTCAGTATAACATCAAATCTCGAATGTCTTTTATATGTTTAATTTGCGAAATAATTTCAGAAATAGAACGTTGAATTAATTGTATTTTTAATACTATATTTATACTTTATTGCGAAATACGATACTAAGGACCGCGATATGGAAAATTATGTGTTAATTTGTGTGAAACACACTCAGTGTAACGCGCTCAGCTTAAAGCGTTACAATGTACGTCGCTTACGTGTTTTTTACACGTTTAATTTTAAATCCTGTTCGTTTGTAAGGACTGTTTGTGTGTGTCAGCACTGTTTTTTTAACACATTCAATAATTCTTATTTTAATTTAGTTGTAGAAATACCGAACAGTTTCTTGTTCGGTATTTCTATTGCGGTTAACGTAAAAGTTATATTAAGCAATACATAAAAAATATTAGTTTTTTATATATTGTTAGTGACCACGCGCCGTCTCGAGCCTCTGTGTGAAGTCACATCCGCGTCCTAGTTAATATTATTTTGTTTAATTATTGTCATTGTCATGCTTTTGTAATAAATGTATAGTACGAGTGTAGGTGATGAATCATGCCACTTTAAAAGATCGTGTTTGCCCAGTGTTGGGTTGATTAACGTTACTCGCCAATCCTGAAGGTATTCTAGTCGTACTGTAAGTTTTATATTTTTATTTGTAAGATTTTTGTAAAGTATAATTATAATATTTCTTATTTTTTTATTTTTTTTTATTTCTATTTCAAACACTGATTTTCAATATTCGTGTGGTGTGTCGATGGAAGTGATCAAGGGGCGTGCAATAATATTTTTATAAACAATAAATTTGTTCGTGCATAATTCCATCAGCTAGAATATATTCAGGACAAAAACAATTAGAGAATTCGCAGTAACAAATCGATTGCATAGAATCCCTCCCTACAACCTTGGCCAAATCGCCGGACCACCGGGGCGGTACAGCTGTGCTGTCATCCGGTGTGTGACTGCGCATATTACCTAGATATTAAGTAAAGCTAAACTATACCTAGTATTTTCCGTCGAAATGACAATAGACGCCAATTTACACGAGCATTTCTATGGTAGACTGATGAAAAATAAAAAATAATATTTTTCCTCTCTCTGCGATTTCTATCATTTTTTTTGGCATTTTTTACATACACTGTCATAGAAAGCGAGTGCATATTGTCACGCCAATTAGTGGCTGATGAACTTTTAACTTAGTTGCGTTTGACTTTTATTATTATAAGTAAAAAGGAAAATATTTTAATATAATATGACGTTGTCATTCTCTTGTGAGTATTTAATACCTAAAATTAAGATTGAGACGCCAGTGCCACCTTTAGCTAAAGTGTTGCTCCATGTTTATTGCGCGATCCCTTTTGTAGAACTTCACACAAGTTGTGTGATATAAAAATATATAGGTAATACCGTGTAAAGTAATGTTTACTTATATTCTAAACTAGTGATCTGCAGTGTCACCCGTGTTTAGTTTCTCAAAAATCTATATAAACATCAACACCCTATTTCACCCCCTTAGGGGTTGAACTTCTAAATATCTTTTCTTAGCGGATGCCTTCGTCATAACATCTACCTGCAAGCCAAATTTCAGCCCGATCTGTCCAGTGGTTTGGGCTGTGCGTTGATAGATCACAATGTCAGTCAGTCAGTCATGTTTAAGATTTATATACCTACAATATAGATAGACTTCTATAACATACACACAAAATTTAAAATTAACCACGGAACTGACATCATCCAGATTCCTTAACTATTATAAGTTTAAACAAAATAGTACCGTTAGTGTTGATTCATAATTAGTCGCACTGAATTCCATAGACAGACGTGTTGAATTATAAATTAGATACGCGTACGATACGCATTATGTTGTTTAGTGAAGCTTTTATTTCTATTTGTTTTATTGAGTTTGGTCTATGAAGTATAGAATACAGATCTCATAAGGACATTAATTTAAGTTGTTTTTAGTAAGTTTAGTAAGTAAATAAGCAAGAGTAATCACTAACCTATAGATATATTTGGAGTTTATTAATATATAAAAGGCCTTTTTTTTCTTTTTTTTAATGGTAATAAGAAGCAAACGAGCTGTCAGCTCAACTGTCACTCTACGCCGATTACGTATATAGGGACTTCCTCGGTCGTGCCGTCGAATTTGGCTGCATGGATACGGCGTAGCAGCAGCAACCTCTATCTAAACAAATCGATAACAGAAGGTCTTTAACAAACTGCTAAACGTCTTGTTTGGTCGGTTATGGAAATTGCTATTAATTCCTCTTCCTAAGTATGGTATTAAAAAATATCTAATAAAAAAAATGTCTTAAATATTAATAGCTATCGATCATTATTAGAAAACACACCAGAATATAAATCCGACACTTAGGTAGTAATAAAAAACTACAGTTGCAAAACCTTGTTTCTTGAGCCCAGTACTAAAGCCCGTCGAATCCACAACGACTTACCTATTTTACAATGGCAAATAATCTCGCAAATAGGAACATTTTATTAGCCAATAAAGTTGATAGTATCGATGATATTATCGTTACAGTATTTCTTGTCGATATGAACGTTAAAAATCGTTAAGTTTTAATAAGTGAACGGTTTGAAATGCAATATAAAGGATAATAAGTTTTATGACCAGCAACATAAAATATAAACGGACAACATAAAGTGGACTTTATTGTGTGACAATTAAAAGTTACATTTGAAATGGATACGATATTAGAAGTTTCGTTTTTGTTAAATCTTTCTACGTGTTCCAACTGTGTTTCTCTTGAATTAGGGCGTTAAAGTTACGTAGACTATAAATAGGAGCCATTTTATTGCTCGGTGCAAATATGTGATTTGTTGAACATGTAGAAGGAACTGAGCTTTATTTATATTGACAATAATGTGCCAATAATTCCCTAAGTCTTCATACTACAAAATATGGAATCGATTAAAAATCTGTTAAAGTATATTGGACAGATTAAAGAACGCTGATAGGTAGTACAAATTATATAGGCAATATCCTACCCCATTAATGTGATCACAAAAATATCGAAAAGCTTTATGGCGTAATAAAAGTCAATTTTTGCAGAGTTTGCAAACATTTTATAGATCCCATTATATCGCTTACATGCTCGTTTGGGAAGTATTCATAACTTTAATACGATTGTTAACTTATGGCGGGCATAAAGTTTTCGATGGCAAATAACCGATTCATATTATTACAATGGCGCTTTAAATGGCTTGCAGAATACTCTACTTCTATGAACCTTTTTGTTACTTCATTTATTCTACGTATTTTTTAATAAGTGTTACAATGCAGCCATAGCTGGAAGCACTAACATACATTTATTATATGGAAGAGATAACTTTTTTGTACTTTGTACTTTTGTACTTTTTATTTTTTGACTATCCACGCCCGAGGACAGCCGTCATAATTTTGATGCCGTGATCGACACTGGCAACCACAATGAACCACTCATGAGCCCGAAAGTGATACCTTTGCTACGAATTTAATCACAAGAAAATAGAAGTAGGAAGAGAAAAAAGCGCCCTTACCCTCCTCCTTACCCTCCTATCCTCCTTCTCTCCAATAGGCCAATCTGTAAATGTAAGTGTTAATTATCCACTTGTCAAATATTTCCAATTTTTCGTACATAATTGTAATAAAAAAAAAACTCTCACTAACTTTTAATGGGGGTTCGTAAAAAATAAAAATGCCTACTAAACTTACTCTAAAAAAATAATTAGATCCAGGAAAATGTACAATCTGGAGTATGATGCTGATCTGCGACGCGACGTGGCGTGTAATAGCCGAAGCTAAATGCGAGTGGATTTGTTACCGCGTTCGTTCTCAGGCTAATTACGATCAAACATGAAAGGGCATAACATGTTTCTGGCCTAATTCCAGCGACAGCTACAACCGACCTTACATAGACTTCTCTACTAGCTTCGTTCTCATTCGGGGCAAACGTCCCCACGTCGCGGGATGTTTTCAACAAGTTGCACGAAACATCTACGGAGACACAAGTGATGTCGCGCGACAGACAGGAATGTTCCAGGAAATGTAGCCAAGATGTCCCGACACGTTTGTCGAGCATTTGTCCCGTAGTGTAAATTAGGCTTTAGGCAGTACATATCATATTGCTAAGTGGAAATTGCAGGTTTTTTAATATTTGTGGACTTTACACACCACGTTAGCCTAGCCCCGTGCTAAGTACCGTAAGGACTTGTGTTACAGGTACTAGACAACGGAAATATATTTAATATGTCTTTATAAATTTAAGAAATTTCATATATTTAAGATTTTTATTATAGAAATACATATAATAAATAGATAAACATCCATGACCTAGGCGGGATTCGAACCCGCGACCCCTGGCGCATCATGCTCCACTCAGCTGAGCCCTGTACCACTGCGCCAGCCTGGTCGTCAAGGTTAACTTCTTACTTCTTAAGTCAGTACGGCTTATTGGCTCAGCGGCAGATATTATAAGTGTGTATGCCACGCACGTCAGTGACCGAAGGTTCCAATCCCAAGTCATTAATGTTTATATGTATACGTATAATTATTTTATAATAGAAAACTTATTTATAAAATATCTTAAACTTCTAATAATAAATATTAATGCATTTCTCTTGTCTAGTACCTACCTGTAACACAAATTCTTACTTAACGAGGCTAAGAAAAGTGAAATTAGTCCATAAATTATATAAAATGAAGGAAGATTTTCCTTCGTCATCAGCATTAGCTTTTATCTCTTCACCGCAGGTGACAGAGCTGTTTTTAAATTTCGCTAATTTTATTGTATTTTTCTTTCAACAGATATTAATCACATTAACATTTTTGAGGCCGACTTCGAAATCACACTATCATACTTAAGATTATAAATGCGATGGTGTGTTTGTTTGTTTGTTTCTTTGTCCTTCTTACACATCTAATCGGATCAATGGATCGATGTGATATTAATTATGGAGATAGTTGAAGGACTGAAGAGTGCCTAAGCAATGTACTCGTAATATGTACATTTTTTTTCTACTGGGCGCGGAGTTTGTTGCGCGC
>LUGF01027614.1:22834-33254 GCA_001625245.1 Calycopis cecrops | reverse complement strand
CAGCGACAGCTACAACCGACCTTACATAGACTTCTCTACTAGCTTCGTTCTCATTCGGGGCAAACGTCCCCACGTCGCGGGATGTTTTCAACAAGTTGCACGAAACATCTACGGAGATGATCTACTTCTTAAGTCAATACGACTTATTGGCTCAGCGGCAGATATTATAAGTGTGTATGCCACGCACGTCAGTGACCGAGGGTTCCAATCCCAAGTCATTAATGTATATATGTATACGTATAAGTATTTTATAATAGAAAACTTATTTATAAAATATCTTAAACTTCTAATAATAAATATTAATGCATTTCTCTTGTCTAGTACCTACCTGTAACACAAATTCTTACTTAACGAGGCTAAGAAAAGTGAAATTAGTCCATAAATTATACAGTTTCTTTGTCCTTCTTACACATCTAATCGGATCAATGGATCGATGTGATATTAATTATGGAGATAGTTGAAGGACTGAAGAGTGCCTAAGCAATGTACTCGTAATATGTACATTTTTTTCTACCACGCGATCGAAGCCTCGGGTAACAGCTAGTTGTATTAAAATATAACTTCATAGCTCAATACGGCCACTAAACTAAGCATTTACACTGTATAAACATTTCGTACTAGAGAAATATAAAATAACATTAAAACTTTCAAGATTTAAAATAGAATTCCAGAGAAAAATAAAGTGTAACTCCGTCCGCAATCCATCACTGTACTGAACTAGCTAGATTTGTAATTGAATTTGATCCCGGCAAAAAAGAAAAACGTATCCCGGAGAAGAGCGATTAAAGTCCTGGAACTTTTATTGGGATCAGCTGCTTAATCCCTTCATTTCTCGGGCAATTAAACATTTGATACAAAACAATCACAAATTCGATCCTCCAATAATAGAGATATGGGTTCTGTGAGATCCATATTTATCTTTTCTTTGCCTTTTACGTATTAGAATTAATAGCTTTTGTATTTGCATGGTAAGATAAAAGTTATTATGATTAAATGGAATGTTATTTCTTTTCGTAATAGGTAATCATAAAAAATGTTCTTCTTTTATCAATTGTTTCTGTGTTTATTTAAAACACCACAATTTATGACAATATATGTATATTTGGGATATTTTTTTAACAACACTACTGTCTTGATAAAGCGTCGATCTTTGATCATCTAGTAGAAGTATTTAGGTAAATATGTGAATGTTGGTATATCAAAGTGATGTTTGACCATCGAAATAACAGCATTTGCCTGCACAGTAGCTCATCCAGATTGGCTGTCGAGGTCATTATGACATAGGTAGTTACTTATATTTAGCAGCGGCGGTTGGCTGAATTTGACATTATCCTGGAAATGACAGATAAATGTTTAAATCATTGAAAGTTAAAACCTGATATTATGTTTCATAGAATTGGGACTCATTGCCTAAAAAAATAAGATAATCTAACTGACAGTAAACTTTTTAACAAAAACTGGCTTCTATCTAAATTTGTATTTATATTATTTGGTTTTATAACAGAAAAAAAACTTTATAGTCACATTCTTAATTTAAAAGATTTTGATATGTTTTTTAAACTGTCACTTTTGTTCTCAGCGATAGACACTTGTGAACGCACTGTGTGTACTAGGGGAACATGAAAGTAACAAAGTAAATAACATAAGTCCCAAGGGAAGATTAAACGGATACTCACGCTTGTATTGTGCCCGTTCCGTTTGACTGACAACATCAATTAGTTGACGCCGCGGCATAAGATTTCAAAGGGATCTAATAGATTGTTCATAATAGCCTATCAATATTATAGTGGGGATGGAATTATTAATCCCATACGCGATGGGATAAAAATGTTGTCCACATGCCTTCCATTATATGACAGTTGCGCGAGAGTTTCTAAGAGGTACTCTTTGTTGTTGGTATTGCTTGGACTTGCACCTCTTTTGTGTATTCATTTTTTTTTCATTTATTTATCAAATAACAGAGACTTATTTTTTTATTGTTAGTTATACAAATCACTTATTACCTATGATAGTTTAATTGCACATAAAGAATATCCACATCAATTATTATTTATATATTAAGTGTATTCTCTTATTTATTTGAACATTTATAATTTATTAGACATACGCTATCGGTACGTTTAGTAAGAGGTAGTGCCATACCGCATGCTTGCTGCATGCAGCCGAATTGGGCCGGCACGACCGAGGATGTACCTTACACGAGACCGGCGTAAAGTGACAGTTGTGCTGTCGCGTCTCGTGCGGTGTGTAAGAAGCCGATGGCCGGTGGTGTTGAAGGATGAGGAGGAAGGAGGGCAACGCATCTGTGTATCGCTGATAAGAATGGGCGTCGGTAGTAATGATAATAGCTGCGACTGCTTCTCTACTTAAACTATAAAAAAGACAATCCCGCCGTGTGTAGCAAAAAATTGTCTAAGCACCGCTTACAGGGCGTTACCTTATTATTGACAGACGTACAAGTAGCCTTTTAACATAATAACATACAATACCGGGGCTCGTTAGCAGCCGTGTAATTTATGTGAACACACCATGAAATACGCAAACAAACCTATTCCCGTGTCAACTCTTGTGTACTTAGTTATATCAACCTTTTAGGGTTCGTGTGAGCCCTGGAATCGATCCCGTGAGGTTTTCTTCAAAAAAATGTTTAATATAGAAGGGAAAACGTGCAGTCGGAGCTATTTTCATGACCATAGACTACACAGATGTGCTGGCCACCTTCCTACCTCCACCATGGGTCTTTAGCTACTTATGCCGCGCACGAAATGCGACAGCACAGCTATCGTGGAGGTACCTATCGTGGAGCTATCATGGAGGTACCTCCCCGGTCGAGTTGGCTCTCTCTGGCCGCATGCATTCATGCAGCGTCGTTACTTCTAACTAAAAATATAGATTTTTTTACATTTTTTTTATCGTTAACAATACTTACAGCCTATTTACAGCTGTGAAAAAAATATACACAATACATCACAGGTCATCAATATACATCTTTAAACTATGATATTTAAAATATGCAGATCGTCTTTTAGGCATCTAGATTACATATGTTACACGTAACATAATATATACATACCCATGGCGCGGACTACGGCCTATATTTTCGCATGGTTCGTAAGCCTAACTAGCAGCGCCGGATTAAGCTCTGGCGGGGTACGGGGCCTGGAACTTGGAGTTCAAAAGGGGGCCCTTCTATGGGTACAAAAATGATCTTTAAGCCCTTATGCCTTACTAGAGCCGGGGCTGCAGCCCCTCAAAAACCCCCCTGGATCCAGCGCTGCACTACCCAAATAAACCAGGAAAGTCAATAATTCTACACATTGAATACGCCATAATCATATTTCTAATTATCTATAACATTTTGTTAAGCTAATTTAATCATGCCGTTAGATATATAACGCTCTATATTACGCTTCAACCCTCGAAAACATCCTAAACAGAGCTCGTAGCCATTACAGCGTTTTACGGAACAAACGACGCAATTAACCGAACCAGCGTCAATCGGCAACCGCTAAGTGGCTTCAAAGAAAGGCCAATCCTAAATTGCTCGTATCGTGGATCGACAGAAATAAACAGTGTACTGTTTTGCTTACAATACCACTATTCTTAAGGACCGACATTAAATAGTACAAAGGCACAATAACATGTAATTGCAAATGATTCAATGTCTCATATAGTATGTTCGTTTCACTACCATTTGCGGCCTACGCGTTGAATAAATAACTGACCAGAACGAAAGGTGCGAACAAAGGAGTCGTGGATTCAGATCTAACGGTTGTGTCGAGTAATCTAAGATGTTGTAGATGTAGAATATGATTATTTATTAATTTGTCAACTCAATTTAACACAGTTTGAGTTGACGTGTAAATTTATTATATATTAATATGGAATAAAATCGGTGAGGATGCAATTTTTTTGCGTCTGAAGACTGTTTTAGTAAGAAAAAATCTGTGATATTTTACGTCAGGAATTTTAGATCAATTATTTAATTTATATTCAATTTAATTATATTAATTAATAAGTTGGCCACTAAGCCTATCTTTCCACTGTCGGCCTCTGTCACCATAAAAACCTTTTATAGTCTGAATATTCCTTTCCATTTTTTCCAAATACATTCCATACACATAGGGTGTATGAATAATACGATTTTATCTGCGTAAAATTAAAAAAAAACATTGTTTTTTTTCCTTGACACGAATGTTATTCCATGTCGTAAATAACTCCAGTATTATTTGCGTGCAAGAATAATATATACAATTCAAATATACATAATTAATATTAGTAGAATTAGTAGGATAATAATTGCATGAAGTGCACCCTCTAACGCGTTAGCTCATCAATGACGCCGGAGCGGTCAGATAGCAGGTCCGTGTACATTGACTCCGTGTAATCTCGGTTCATAATTTGGTTAGTTTATAGCAACGCTGGCGGTGTTTATCGTGCGAGCTGTTTGTGGGTGGTTTTTTACCTTTTATATATCATTTACACGTATTGTATCTATGATACAGTTATTTTCGTCCCTTTTGGAGAGACGACTTAATATTTAGTCGACTGCATCAAGATGGTATTATTTTAAGAGCGTATGAATGTATAAATGTATATATATATGTTTCTATTTGCTTAAGTTGTGTTTTTTTATACCTACTGCAATCCGTACTTTGTAAATAAACTCTCTACTAATGCTGGTACATAATATATACTACTTATTCCACTATTTTGGATTTTTTTCCAGAAGTCCTATACAAGTAAAAATATGTATATTAAGATCTATGTTCCCTGCTACTTCTTTAACAGCTGCTTCTTTTTTTTGTAATATTGGCGTAGGTTACTAACTTTATAAATTCACTCAATATAATTCAAGGGACGCTGGCTTTAAAGCAGATTTTTGCTTTTAAGGTCGAGTTGAATTTTTACTGGTAAATATTGAAGACGAAAATGCAAGATATGTATGAATACGTCGATGAAGCGAATGGAATGTTAGGGTCGTAGAGTGAAAATCTGCATCCTATGCATACCTTCGTTCTCCGGTATCTCGTTCACCGGTCACATCCTAGGTATTACTTTTGATATTATATCTATTTTGATTATACTTTTTTACACTTTTGCCTTCATCCGTGAGAAGGCGCACTCTGAAAAATACTCGGGGAGGTGCGCGTGAGCAAAATGCTCACATTGTATGTTGGTCAATTTAATAACATCAAAATAAATTAAATATTAGTAGTTTATTATAAAAAAAGAGTTTAATTATCAATAATTTACAAAATATATAATAAGTAATAATAAATAAATAAATATAAATATAAACTTTGGACTAATTAGCAAAAATAAAATAAAAAAGCAAAATCAAACATCTTTGGGGGGGTTTTAGTGTTGCTATCCTTCCCAACTAATGAACTACCAGACAAAACGGGGCAACAGAGTGGGTAAGCAACGTCTTATGTGTATCACACACAATCATAAAGTTGGCATCGCCGAACGTTGCTTTACGTAATTAATCGGGTCAGAACGACCTCAGTTGTGACGCATACCACTGTGCCACCACGACTCGAGGGTCAGAACGACCTGTCTCAACAATAGTTTATACTTATTGTACTATCTTTTATAATAGATGAGATTTATAACAAAACTAACACCGATAGTTGAATTATTAACGCAATAAATAAAAATACACAATCAAGTGTGTGACACGAGCGGTCGCGGAGGGTTCCGTTTTTTATTGTGAAAAGATTTATTTCATATCACGACCTATAAACCTGATTACTTTTTTTTTATTATTATTTAAAAGGGGTTTATGCATACATATATTTAAATCCCACAGTCACTATAAATATTATTATATAACGACATTTTATTTTGTAAAATAAATTTTAAAAAAATTAAAGAAGAATCACTTATTAGATTCATATTTGCTATAGGCGTACAAAAATGTATTAAATATCATTCATTTATTATACAAGGACATTATGAGACTAATGTTCTCGGTGTTATTTTTTTTTATCGTATAGGGGGCAAACGAGCAGTCGGAGCCATTTTCATGACAACCGACGCCCATAGACATCCATATAGAAACTACACAGATGCGCTGCCCTCCTTTCTCCTTCCACCTCCACGGGCCACCGGCTACTTACACACCGCACGAAACGCGACAACACTGCTGTCACTTCACGCCGGTCTCGTGTAAGCGAGCGGTAACTCCCCGGTCGTGCCGGCCCAATTCGGCTTTATACAAGCATGCAATGTGTCACCTCTTACTAATAAATTTGTGTAGAAGCAATATAATATTCAATACTTTAAAAGCGTTTTTTTTTAATTTAGTTTATATTATAGTGTCCTGTGTCGACGGTTTTACAATGTCGACATGCGGAACCCTAGAACGGCGGAATATAAAATTTTAATAGAATCCCAACTTATACTAATACAATACTTGATATATGCGATTACAATCCATTGGTCTCTTTGTGGTTCGGCCCTCATTTTCCCGCTGGCCCACACGCGTTTCCTTAAATATATTATTTATGTGCATCGGGTTAACGAGCCGGTGAATATCACAAAATAACTTTCGAATCGTATATTACACTAACTATACTCTATTCGTATTAACGCTTTAATTCATGGTGATACCGGTGTATCGTTTGATATTAATACTGGATGTTATATGTAAGTTATGTTTTGGAGATTATCAAAGCCGGTGCACCAGCATACCACTCATCATCATCACGCCCTTACCGGCCCCCGGATGGATATTTTTCAATGAACGTCAAGGTGACCGATTCGTTGGGGGTCCTTAGACAGTTTAAGCTTTTCTCTCGGGCTTCCTGAGATCGTATCATAGGGACGTTGTGGTTGCCTCTATGGATCCTGGCGACACAGGAGTACATCGAAAGGATCTGCTATTTGATTTTAGGGTTTTCTCGCTCACAAGCTTATGTGAGAAATTTGAAAAAAAATGCACTTATGAGCGCTGCTGTACACTGTATTATGTCATAGTGTGGTACCTAGTCATCGTTTTGTGTACCATATCCTCTCGGAGATCGATGATCATTAAAGCCACCTGGAGCCATGATGTTCGATCATAGAAGACGATAATTGGGTCTATTTTTACCATTCAAACAGATTTTGGAATGTGTTTTGCTACCGCGTGTGTCATGATATCTTACCATGCAGCAAGTTTTCGAGTTTGAAAAGGCTATATGATTCTTTCTTCACTTACCTCCCCATGCAGCTTTATTAAGTCTACATGCTAGAGTGGATCCGATTGATCCAATTTGTTTATGGCCTATGAAGGGCGGAGTAGGAAGGGGGACAACGCATCTGTATAGTCTCAATGCGGATGGGGTCGGAAGTCATGATTGCTCCGATTGCTCTTTTGCCTCCTTATACTATAAAACAAAAAAAAACAAAAAAAAAACTTAGTTGAAATTAGAAAAGTCTACTGACTCTGGCTGCATTAGTTTAAGAGTTCTTTTTATAGTATTTTTATTGCTTATTTATAAACATTATAGAGCTTCCTGATTACAAGTTGCACTTACGCAGGAACAGACAAACTGGTCCATTAAACTCCAATATTTCTACGTGTATACCTAGAGTATGGAGGCAGGAGGGTAGGAAGGAGAATCATCTGATTACATGAAAAAGTGTCCATCGAAATACTTTAAATTGAGATGGCACCGCATTAGCATATGGGTAAGTTTATTTTTTCTTCATTATTTTGTACTACGCAAGTTGTTGAAATGTTCAATAATTTACTACTTTAGTCGCCAATTATATATTTTTTATAAATCGGCCTACTTCAGTTCGTTTACAATTACTACATTCATACCGTAAACTCTATCTACACCAGCGCCATTCTGGAAGATTTTGGAACCATTATTTATAACATACAGCTGGACACTTTCCTGTTTTTTACCTACGATGATTCTCCTTACCTCTACCCTCCATAACTTAGCGTCTAACAGACAGGAGGTTTACTGCATTTAAATGGCGGCCGGTGGTTGATACGGCTAGTAAAATATTATCTTCACCGATAAAACTGTTGACGCATAATAGAAATTATAATTATTTTATTATACATTAGGGCCGGGTAGTTTTCATGGCTATAATATGGCAATATTATGCTTAAAATAGATGATAAAAACATTACATTTTTGTCATAAAACTATCCAAACTGAATAACATCGGAATGTGTAAAAATAATCCATTGAGTTTATTCTTTACCTAACTCTTTTGTAATGAATACATTTTTGTACACTTAATAATACATGTATACTGGAGGCTAACGAGAAATGAAGCTTCCTAGTCCCCTGTTTAGTTGCCTGTTCTGAGATCCTCCAAATGGCATCTATAGCTATAAATGTATTTGTTCCTTAACATAATGTTATAATAAAAGTATAAGATTGAGTTGTTTCAATGGACATTACCTTTTAAGAACGAGAATATTCTAAAGGAAGTTGGAGCCATATGAGAATAAAATCGATTTATAGCATAGGTATTAGGTATGTGTTAGTGTGATGATTAAAAATAGATCTGGTCTCTGCATTTTAAAAACAAACATGACACAACAAACTGTAACGAGATTGCACATAATTCCGAATTGCGTCCAACGAAAATCAAGACAATAATATTACAAAACAAAAGAATTCCATAATCAAATCGACAAGCAATCGCTATGATACCACTCAGCATGATGAAGCATGGACGCGTTTAATTGTTGTATGATAGCACACTAATGCATCTGTCAAGAAAACAAAGAGAGCCAGATAAGCCCCGAAATTGAAGTTCGTTTTACGGGGCACACGTCTCAAAGTAAATGTTTATATTCTCCCGTCCGAGCATGATACCCATCTATAACGTGCCAGTCATTTCGTGAACGATTTAGAAAAAATATTACGTAACACCGTTTTCTAGATTGTTTAGACCAGTTTGGTTGCTGACTAAATAGTCATAGCTGAATAAAGTTCTATATATATATATATAGAACTTGGTTCTATATTAAGATTGTTCTATATACTAGGATATATAATAGGGAGGACTATGAAAAAAATAATGGCAATAAACACTTCATTTCATACATTCGTTGTGAGAATATCATTACAAACACTCTCCTTTCTTTAATTAGGTTTGTCTTAAACCTTCCATCTCTCTATATATTTTACATGTTGTTGTTGTTGTTCCCAGCCTATGGAACAGGGATGGAGGCTAGAAATGTCCTCATGTCAGTGTCCCGAAGTTGACGATGTTATTCTGTGGTAGTGGAGGTGGGGTTGGTCTCTTCAGCGACTTAGCCATCGAGGCGTCCTAATATTATGTTCCGGGCACCTTACTGTAGTTGACCTTGATGTCAACTTAATTAAATCTTAATGGATATTAGGTTCTCTTCTTATCTGTCAATAAGAGGATGTTACATCACTGATCTGCGATTGAATCTGACCACCTGAACCACTAACAGGGAAATACCTAATTACCTACCACACCAGCTATTATACTAATACCATACACTCTATCTACACCAGCATATCACTTCACCGGCATTTGATTCATCCTTATGTTGTCGTATTCGGGTACGTCAGTTTCCAGTGCCAAAATGAAAATAAAAAGGAATGAGCAACTTCTCTGCATTATATTTCTGCGGATGTTTATGGGCGTTTGCAGCCAGCAAAATACACTAATTGCTCTTTATTATTGTATAAAAACCCAGTATAACTCTACGAACAATAAACAATAAACGAAGATGGCAGTGAGCCATAAACATTTGATGTCCTTGCGATAGAACACGACTGCACACAGTTATTTAATGCGCGATTTCTAAAGAAAACGATCATATCAAAGGGTACGTGAGAAAATAATGTAAACGACATGTTATTACGGTGGCATTTACTGCACATTCGCCGCATCTGCGCTATTTATACCCCAGCTGGCGGAGGAACTCGCTGACAACTATTTAAAAACGTCCATGATGCTATTAAACTCATATAAAACTATGGGTAATTGCGTTTTGAAAGAGGTTGGAGCAAAAAGTTGTTATTGTGAATTTACAGGTTTATGCCGTTAACGCTTTTTGTTTTTTGTCCTAGAAATAAGTACGTTTAGATTTATCGGAATATAGTTACGAAAAACCTTTAGCGAATAGTATACAGTGTCTTCAAAAACGTTAATAATAAAAATGTCCTAACCAAATTGCGATTTAGGCGCACATCTCTATTGAGTCTTTTCAAGAACTGACATATTTTAACGCACATATGAGTACGCTAAGTGCTAATACAAGTGCGCTCTCAATAGTATAAAATTTACATTTGACTCCTCAGCAGTCCTCACTGTTATGAAAATACCAATCGGATTTTTTTGTTTCAACACGGCATACCTGGGCACTCACGATCACTCGATCATACTTGCATAGCAATAGACAACGCGACGAACAGGTAAATAT
>LUGF01027590.1:409354-423999 GCA_001625245.1 Calycopis cecrops | reverse complement strand
CGAAGCTGCACTGGGCTTTCAGTTCTGCTAGCGTAGATTCTATCTAAAAAAAAAAAAAAAATAACATGTGTTGCATTCTTTGTTCCGCCTGTGTTTGACAATATCTATTTGTCCAGAAAGAGATTCGATCCCTGAGAGAATAGATACCTACAAGTGCAAAAAAATTTAATGCGCGAGCCTTTTTTGAAGCACATGCGGAAAGAATAAGAGCTCCTGAAGCGCCACTGAATTGGGTTATGTTTTGATTCTCGTATTTTACTCATCCAAGAACCCCAGGGATGCGGAAACTCAAAATGGTAAAACATGAAAGTACCCTCCGCGCATTAGTGGCAGTCCCGAGACTCACCAAAAACCCTTTAGGTATACTTAAACAGACAATATGGAATAAAATAATAAAAGGTATACTTTGACCGCTATGTCTCAACAGTATTTAGATTAATATAGAATATTTGTGTTTTAAAATATCATAATAGTGTTAGGGTCACTTCACACCAAAAGCGCGGCGAAGCGGAGCGCACTTTCAGTGTCATATGAATTTAAACTTTATTTTCATTGGTAGTACTTATTATCGAATTCTCGCGACTATCGCGGATTCCAGCGACTTCTCGCGTAATCGCGGGAATCCACGCGTCTCGTTCGAGTTTCTCATGCGATAATAAGTATTTATAGTAATTATAATAAAGTTGAAATTCATATGACACATAAACTGCACTTCGCTTCGCTGCAATTTGCCACGCTTTTAGTGTGAATTGACCCTTATGGTGACAGCGTTATGTGGAGGAAGCAAGCTCATATCAAATAAATAAATAAATAAATAATAATTTATTGGCGAAAAATACACTGCACCAAGAAATAACGTTATGTACGATACGTGTCACGATCATTACTTGTTCCTTTGGGAACTAATGTGAAGATGAGTTGTTGTTGTCGTTAACTGCATTACGCTTTCCATATTTTCCAGATGGCTTCGACATCGTAGTCAACGACTGCTTCGCCCACAACGGAGCGGCTAAACGGATAAAACTTATTGATGAATTCGGGTAAGTCTATTTTGTTGTGACAATCCAAGATTTATAGTAACGACGTGCCTGGTGGAATCACGGTTATGTTGGTTAGGTTCATGTAGAGACTGCGCTTCCAGCTGGCGCAAGTGTTGAAAGCAATATTTTAATCGATCTTCAACGTCGACATCTTCGGTGATAGGCTTAAATTCAATAATACTTACACGGATAAATATGATGATGATGTCATCTATGTAATCATAATCCAAAACGATTGCCAAGACGATTGCCTAGATTAAATGAGTCGGCTTGGGGATAAATATCTTCGAGTATGTCTTGTTCATATCTACATAGGATAGAAATGATTTAATCTCACATAAAACATTATATTTGGTCTGAGAATAAGAAGATAAGTGGCTTCCTCACTTAGCTTCTTTTTTCTTTTTTTGCGATAGTTTATTTTGTTCAATTCTTGTTTTAAGTTTATAATTTATATACCTATTTAATATTTCTCTTTTTACTAATCACAAATGGACCTCATGTTTATAATAAAATGGTTATATTTTATTCTATTTACTCTTCTCAAATATGAAACATGTTCCTCAGATGTCCAGTGGACGACAAGCTGATATCTCGCTTCCGCGGCTCGTGGTCGGAGGCCGGCGTGTTCGAGACGCAAGTGTACGCGTACATGAAGACGTTCCGCTTCACCGGCTCGCCTGCGCTGTACATCGAGTGCGACGTCCGCATGTGCCACGGGAGGTGTCCGGTAAGAGCAGCAATGGATTACGTAGAGGCAGTGTCGTGCGAATTTAAAAGTTGTACATCGAGTGCGATGTATGCATGTGCTATGGGAGGTGTCCGGTAAGAGCAGCAATGGATTACGTAGAAGCAGTGTATGCGAATTTATGAGCTGTACATCGAGTGCGATGTACTCATGTGCCATGGGCGGTGTCCGGTAAGAGCAGCAATGGATTACGTAGAGGCAGTGTATGCGAATTTATGCGCTGTACATCGAGTGCGATGTACTCATGTGCCATGGGCGGTGTCCGGTAAGAGCAGCAATGGATTACGTACAGGCAGTGTATGCGAATTTATGCGCTGTACATCGAGTGCGATGTACTCATGTGCCGAGGGCGGTGTCCGGTAAGAGCGACAATGAATTACGAAGTGACAGTGGCGTGCGGAGTTATAATGTAAATAGCGTCAGCCAATTTTTGTCCAAGCGATTATGGGACGATAACTACATAGCCTGAAAAGCTCCAGCTATGTGTAAAAAAATAAAGCGAATAAAGTATAAAATAAGGTAGGTAAGTAGGTAATGTAAATTTTTATCAAGGTCCAACTCTGAACAAACGGTAGGGATTCTATTTGACATTCAAATTGTATGTGTATAAATGTTTCATAGATTTGGAAATTACTAATTAAACACATTACCTTGCTCCTTTTCACCCGAATGTGTAAGTACTTGCTGCTCACAGACAGCAAAAAACGCATATCTATATTTTTGAGCGATTTTAGACGTTTGGTCTTGAATATCTTGTTTGATCCTAGATCCTATATCACTTCCACCAAACGTTATAGAAACGCAATAATTCAGATAATCCAGAGTTACATTTTCAATCACTTGCAATTGAAATCCAGTGTGTCAATGTCAAATTGTCGTGCTAATACCGAGTCCCCAAGCTCCGTAAGGTTGAATACTTCTTTGTGTTCATTTCGGAACTGGGTCAGAAGTTTTTGTGCCGGTCCTCAATGTCTCGACTCCGGTCTTTGATAATTGCCCAATGAATAGTAAAAGACGTTGGAGATAACATCTTCCCACAGCCAACAATGGCGGTTAAAAATACTGTTAAATAACATTGACAATTAGCGAGTCATTTGTTAGATTACTCGTAAATTTTGATACGTTCTCTTTACTATATTTCCATAAATCCAAGTAGTTTGGGGGTAACATTGGATTCTAGCGGCTAAATTAATTAATCCAAAATATATTGGCATGTCGCTATAAATTAATTTATTTTATTTTCTTTTTTAAATTAAAAAAAAAGCAGTGAGTGATAGGAATCTATGCGTCTGTGTAGCTTAATTGCATCAACAATTCTGTGCACCAATGTGTAAGCTGGCCATTCTCATTTTGTTAGCGTTAGCAACCTATTAGAGATACGATGTGTTGATCGAGAATATGATGGGATGTGTTTATCTCTGTGATCTCTCATGTAAAAAGATTTCAAAAACAAAGATCAATTACTCCAAAATAGATGTCGCATCAATCGTAATCAGTGTAAAAGAGTCACTACTTCGAACGTAGGCGGGAGGCCAATTCGCCATCCCTTTTTAATACGAAGATATCGCCGGTCGATTGCCCAGGGAGGGGCAAGCTATATACAGACTGGATAATTGTAGGTACGTTAAACAGCAAATGAAGCTCACTAGGCTAGAGTTGAAGTTACTATAAGTGTACTAGTAGTATCTGCAAGTCTCTACAGAGCAGCTGTCCCTTCCAGCCCCTCTTTGTCGATGCCCTTGGATTAATTTAGCTTATTTCTTTTTTTTTTTTCATTTGAAAATCTGTCTAACACTAGCAATGCCCCTCAGTCGCAGCCGTGCCACTGGCGCAACATGAAGAGCGTGAACCGTCGGTCGGTGCGGGAGCTGGCTACTACCTCGCCACCGCGTCTGTCGGAGAACATCTCGCTGTTCCAGTCGCTGAGGGTGCTGCAGGAGGGAGAGGAAGATGAACATTCGTCTAATGCTGGTGAGAATATGTTGGAACCTTTTTCGTTGGCAGTGGGATAGCGTGGTCTCAGTACCGTCGCTTCGCGAGCTGGCGTAGTACAGATATTTCTTTCGGGAGTCATCTGACAGTAGGTGGCACGGTACAGTCACACGTTAACTCACAGTATAAATATAATAAAAAAAACCAAGCAAATTTAAAAGCGAGGAAATAGGATAAAATGGTAGAATTAATTTTTGGTAGATACGCTTTGGTTATCTTCTCGTTCCCCCTTGGGATCCATTACTTACGGCCTACTCTCACGACATATTACGTGCTTAATTTGCAACAACATTGGATTAGATACCTATATATATTGTAGTGTGTGTCTAGCACTACGTTAGCATAGGAATATAAATTAATGTTTATATTATAGAAACTAGTTGAATGATAGAATAGAACCTCAGCAATAGGTAAGCTTTTTATTAAAAAGATAGATTTAGATTTAAACTTACAAACTAAGAACTCGTTCTAGTATTGTCTACTTTGACAAGGAAAGATTTTCATTACATTATTATTACTCACAAAGACCTCCAGCCGAGAACTCTGAGGCTTAGGAGGTATTATATAAGTGTCTATGTAAACTAAAGACTCAATAAACGATATTTATTCATCAAGTGTATCATTATATCCAAAAGGTGGAATAGTGTTCAGCCAGATGGCAAAGATTTAATTATAAGTCTGTAGTAAACAATTACAGGATACTAGAGTAAGTAGACTTGCTCTAAAGACGCCCCTCACAAGATATACGCCAGTATGGACGATTTGCATGACAGGAGAGGTGTATGAGGTTTGAGAGCCTAATTAAGAATTGTTTTTACTTAGGACGACGATTATTGGTAGAAAGTAGGGGTTGAATTCAGATTCTGATAGACTCTGAATCAACCAATCTAGTTGGATTTTCCAAGTCTGTCCGATCATAGGGGAAGTCAGACGACGGTTAATTTTATATTAACTTCAGAATGAATGATGGAATGTTCCGTTAGTCGAGATTGGAATTTGTTGTTTTCATTGGGGAACAATTTTTGGGTTCCACGATTGACAGTTGACATTGACTAAGGTTATACTTGTTTAACTAATGTGTTCGAAGAGACGGACAACCTTGACAGTTGTCCAACTTGAAATAAATTGGTTAAGTGATTGTAGCTTTCAGCAGTTTCAATGAGGTTCAATATAAAGTAATTGAATTCCAGTATTTACTATAAGTTATGGCTGAAGTGCAAATGGATTACAGTATCGGGGAAAACTTAGGTTATAGGTAGGTTATTTTGTTGTTGTGTATAACTTATAGATATTTTCTCGTGTAGAGAGGTAGAAGTAAATATATTTTGCTGTTTTTGTAGGCAAATCGCCGTAGCCTTTTTGTGAAGGTTTTGGCTTTGGAGAATCTGAGTTTAGTGATATATGTCCATCTTGAATCTCTAAGAGAAAGTTATGAATTTCATGGACATTAAACACCGAAGTCAGGTTATCTCATCTTAAGAGAGATTTGCAACATTGTCTTCGAATATTCCTTCTATAGGTAGGTTCATGTATTTTTGATTTGTATAATTTCAACTCATACGATTTGAAATTGTCGTCGTGGTGGGAATGATTGTAGTGTGTGTCTAGCACTACGTTAGCATAGGAATATAAATTAATGTTTATATTATAGAAACTAGTTGAATGATAGAATAGAACCTCAGCAATAGGTAAGCTTTTTATTAAAAAGATAGATTTAGATTTAAACTTACAAACTAAGAACTCGTTCTAGTATTGTCTACTTTGACAAGGAAAGATTTTCATTACATTATTATTACTCACAAAGACCTCCAGCCGAGAACTCTGAGGCTTAGGAGGTATTATATAAGTGTCTATGTAAACTAAAGACTCAATAAACGATATTTATTCATCAAGTGTATCATTATATCCAAAAGGTGGAATAGTGTTCAGCCAGATGGCAAAGATTTAATTATAAGTCTGTAGTAAACAATTACAGGATACTAGAGTAAGTAGACTTGCTCTAAAGACGCCCCCATAAGATATCAAGAGAGAGCTCTACAAGCAGGGCTCTACAATATATATATATACCAACTTATATATAACTATGTCGGTTATGCTGGCGTCGAATAGTCTCCCCCCTTTCCTACTGGAATTTAGCATTATTTATAGGTAATTTTTAGTAGGCTGGTTGTCTACAACTAAGGAATTCTTTAGTGTAATTAGGTATACACTTCTCCTGAACACTGTGACCTACCACAGCTCTCTCTCTCTCTCAATACAAATTACACGCTTCTAGCCGCACTGGAGGACTTATATGAAAACCCCAGACCTTAGCACTTAATACCAAAAATTTATTGAGGGCAGGTTTTAAAGGAATTTAGTCATAGGAGATTACATACTTTGATAGGCTTCTATTATCTTCAGTTCCTTAATGTTTAGCACTTTTCATGAACTCGTCACTAAACTCTGCATCCTACTGCTACCTCTTACACAAAATTACGTGTTTCCAGCAGCCCTGGAGGGTCAGACGTGCATGAAAACCTCAGCCCTGTCGGCCATGCTGGCGTCAGGCGGCGCGCTGGTTGCAGCCCTGCTAGGAGCCCTGCTAGCCGCCGCGCGTCGTTGCCATCGCAACCAGGCCGACCAGAGAGAAACGCTGCACGCATATGTGCCGCATAAGGGACGGATCAGATAAGCCACGCGATATTCTAGAGATTAGGCATTGCCAAACCGGAACAAATAGCTATATTTTATTATCCTACCTATTAGAAATGCGAAAAAATGTTGTGAAAATAAATTATGTTTTAAAAATACAGGGTTATTTTTAAAACACCAGTAAGCTCTCAAATATAATTAGAATAATATAAATAAAAGATGAAGAGATGATAAGTATTTTTTTTATATAAAAATAAATATGGATTTAATTTTTCGCCCGAGCGTTATAAGTGCATGCAAGATAAGATCAAAGACCCTGTGTCACGTGACGCCTGAGAACGTGAGGGGTATCAGGGGTTCCACATGCGCGGTCTGCACCAAATATCCCCACAGTAAGTTAAAACTTAAAAAATCATTTATAGAGTTTTGTTAAAAGTTGTAGAACAAATGTTGTAACAGATGCTAGCTATCTATATCTAAGAGCTTGTTGGTGTTATTAACAAAAACCTGTATATTAGGTAAATCTGAAGACAAAATTGCCTGTCTTTATTAATTTATCTGCTTAGAGTGGCAAAATTAGGGCAGAAAACAGCCAACGAAAATCAATATACATATTTAGATTTATTTTTAATATTTACCTGTGTATTAAATAAAAACAAAAAAACTAGAACTGCCTCAGCAACATACTAACAATACATCGGTTGCACATTCTAAATTAGTTTTAAACGCAAAATGTTTCATATGTATACTGAAGAACCGATCTTCTTTCTTTTCATTGCGACATATTTGAATCTATTATAATTTAATTAAATTTATGGTTGTTGCAAAATTTATGCAATGATCGCATAAAACTTTATCAGACATTATTTTGTCTATCGCTTTGTAGTCGATACCACCTTCACCTGCACCTTCTTTACCAAGGGGCATTTTCATGACGACCTCAAAAGTCTGACTCAAAACAAATACTCATATTTGTATGATGCACATTTTTAATATAATTCATTTTTAGTGACAGCAACTCTTGCTGGCTTCCCCATGCTATTTACTGGAGGCACATCTTTATTGATTCTCCAGAGTCAATAGAGATGTGCCCCATCGGCAAGGAGCACTCTTGTATCTTTCAAGATACAAGAGAATAAAATATTATTGTAGAAACCGGATATAACGACACAGAAAGAACTAGCAATATAGGGCGTTATATAGAATAGTTATAAGCAATACAGATTGGTAATAAATATTTATTTTTATGTGTGTTGCTCTACATTCCGTTGCAACGTCTTATGTTTGTCATTTTCAAGAAGAAAGATTATTATTCAACATTCAATGCTTATTTTATTTAAAATTAATTTAAATTTTAGTAAAGATATTGAAAATAAATTATTTATTTATTTTCTCTTTTTGTGATATGATCTAAAATGGGATCAAAATCACTACATGCTTTTCAACTGACAATAATAATCTATTTTAATTGTAATGATTAGGAATTGTTCTTAAAAAATATTTGGATGTTATATCGTTATATCTAAATGCGACTACCTCGTCTAGTGGTAAGTGTGTTCAATCACAGACGTGAGGTCCCGGGTTAATTTCCCAAGTCGGACCAAAAATGGTTATTGGGATTTTTCATAACAGTCCGGAAGTTGGCGGCGCTACACCCCCGTGCCTCGGAGAGCACGTTAAGCCGTCGATCCTGCGCCTGATTTCTCTGCGGTCGTGTGACATTATTATATCTAGATGACCTACCCAACATTCTAGATATTTTATTGTATGGAGATTCGTCGGGAACTTTACCATGTAGTTGCTATAGTCGGTATGAGGTTATAATCGGTTTCTACTGTACTTCATGTAGTGTTGTTAAAAAATCCTATTAATACATTAGCGTTTAAGCATAGTTTGTAAGGAGTAAAAGGACAAATTGCGAGGACTTGTATTTTTGAATAAAATATGCCTCCTCCTATTTGACCTACATCGTATTAAGCCATGTGATATATTAGGAAAGTCTAGTATATACTTTTGTATTCTATTATAATTTTGAACGTCTATTAGTACAAAAAGTAACACTAATATAATACCTATTAAGAATGGAGTTCTACTTTGCCCAAAATGTGTTATCTATCTGATATCACATCTGATGATACAGACACCTACTAGTATTTTACTTTTGTTAAATTCCTGATGGTACATTTATGTAAACTACAATTTTACAAACCTGACGCTTAAAGTAAATTTATTAATTTGGGAAGCAATTCTCAGTGTAGATCTGCTATTATTTGAAATCTCATATTACAGTATTGGTCCCAATAAAATAAATTTGCATCCAGTTATAATAATAAGCCATAAAAGTATTATGTTTTGAATTACACGTGATTTTTTAAACAATTAACTTAAAAGGCAGTGGCAAATCCTTTAGGGACTCAAACTTAGTTGAATACAGGAGTATTTGCTAGGCTGCTTTATTTATTTTAATACCTAATATTTAATTTAAAATTCCAAGTATTTAATAAGTTTCAAATGTAGATGTTTTAACTTTGTAAATATTAATTTAATATTTTTGTACAAGACGAATAAAATATTTAGATTACTTTGTTATTTTTATTACAGTTATTAGTTTATCATCACTCGTATAAAATATTTTTATTAACATATTTAAAACGCTTTTTGCTGTACTTTCTTTATTTGTAATATTTTTGGGTGCGTCAAATGCTCCGTGGTCTAGCGGTAAGCATGTTCAGCCACAGATTATAAGGTCCAGTATTAGAGTCTCTGGTCGGATTGCAAAGTGTAGATGTGTGCTTACATGGCTACACTTCTCAGCGCTAGAAAGCACAAACATGGTGGGAATATATGTGATATTTAGATTGTCTATTATTTTTTTCCTCCTAGGTAGGAGACTAGGTACAGATAGAGTTAAAAAAGATTTTTCACTTAGATTTCGTTTTAAGTGTATTAAATGAAAAATAAAATATAAACAATATAAAAAAACACAATATATTCAAACACACAATGAACAGACCAACAACAGTTTTTTTTCACTTAAACTATATTTTGTAAAAAGCAAAAACAATACTGTAGTTTTTCTTACCTATTAAATCATTGTCATTTTTTCTGGATAGGACGTGTCAAACAACATGTAAATTAACGTAAAGTTTTTCTAGGATAGTGGTGGCGGATTAAGCTAGCGCAGGGCCTGCAGCACATTCTGTTAAGGGGACCTTGATTTGCTATCATATATTGAGTAGGTATTAAGATTTCCATGTAGAACTATGCTTTATAACAGCAATTGCTAATTTTGCTCCTGGTTAATCAGGCACTGTGTGAAAAATTCCAGTAGTACATTGACGATGTAAACGAGTTTCACACTGTGCGATCCGATATCGGTGAGTACCTACAAAATGAAAGACTGCCTATTTTTATCTTCTTTTCTGTCTGTATGTATACAGGGTTATTTTTTGGTCACCGGCCAAATTTTAAAATAAGGAAGTAGACAGCATTCTAAGAGTGTGTTTTAAATTTTTTTGTCCAATTGTAATATTTTATTAAATAAAAATCGATTTGAAATGGTCCTTAAAAATACATCGAATCGTTGTTCTTACACGACATGTATCGGCTTCAAGGTCAGTGACGTCGGCCTACCGTGAGTCGCGAGCGTGATGCACGTGGTGACCAAGAAATATGTTTTACAACATAGGAAAAAGTAGTTGTACCTAATTATTTTTTTAATATTTTTTATTTCAAAACAATCCTGAAAATTTGGCCGGTGACCAAAAAATAACCCTGTATATGTACATTTTTTGAGTATTGAATTATTTGAACATGTATTTAAAGTAAAATATTTTTAACATTCATAAAAAAACAATAAATATTAATCTTAACAACATAAGGACGCTTCCTATTTCACAAGCATTCTATTCAGAAAACTGGATAGTGTAAGTAGCCCTTAGCGCGTATTAATTTGTATGTTCTTAACTCCCTTTACTTATATTTAACAAGTCCTATCCATAAAAACGGACTGTATAATTAATCCTTAAACATAATCCACTTTATTTGATTAAATATTAGTTGTATAATCTTTGGATGTGTAAATTATTTGTCGACGGGTAGCTTGTCTATAGCGTTCTTCAGGTAGTCTATGGCACCGTCAAGTATTTGTACTTCGCACTCCTTCAATAGTTTCACATTTTTGCTGAAAATAAAAATAAAATACTAGATTTTTTTTTTACTTATTTTGCCTCTGGCATTAAGTGAGCTAAAAATACTATGTATTATTGCCACAATTAATTTTCTTGATTTCCCTATTAGAAATAAGAATGCGGAAACAATTAAAGACATAATTACTAAAATAAATGTAAATAAAACTCAAATGAAATATTTTGAAATAATAAAATATATTTTTTTACTAAAAAATAAGACAGCTCCGTTATTATGAAAACAAGAAAAAGACACTGCCGAAAAAAAAAAACTCTAATGAAATATTTTGAAATAATAAAATATCATTTTTTACTAAAAAATAAGACAGCTCCGTTATTATGAAAACAAGAAAAAGAAACTGCCTCTTCCACATTCTGAAATATATTAACACCTAGAAATGTTACATTGTCGATAAAAAACGGAAAGGATTTAGACGATTTTGCTCTTAGGGTCGTTCTTTTTTCTTCTTTTCGTCTTTTCCTAGTCAAAAGGTAATATTTAAGCTGACATTTTAAAAGAATAGTGAACGTAGGTAAACCTAATTAAGATACCTTTTATTGCCTGAGTGCATTTTGTATGGGATGACAGCAGATGTCAGTTATTGCCTAACTACCGGAAACATAACTGTCAGAGGTAGAATAACTTTAAACGCTAAAGTTGACTTATGTGGGCAATATGTCAGCTATGAAGTAAGAGCGTGTGCCATGCTGTAGATGATCTGGTATGTCGTAGAAGGTACTAGCTCACATGATACCACCTTATAGTGACAGTTTGTAAGTTTCCGATGGCCTATCGCCTCTAATGGAGTCTATATTCTATTAAAAAAAACAATAGCAAACTATCCGCAACATACATAGGTGCATTTCATTTTTTCAATTCAGAGAGTGATTTGGTGTGATAGGAGAAAGTGAAGATGCCCTTAATATAGCCAATATTCTGGGCATCTTAACTCTCTTTGGAAACACCACTTCTTGTCTTGAAGGGTTTACTTGCTTGGAGGATGAAGGTTTTAGCGCTGCGCCTCAGACTCCCAAGCATTGGACGACCAGGCTGGCGCAGTGGTACAAGGCTCTGATAAGTGGAGCATGTTGCGCCAGGGGTCGCGGGTTCGAATCCCGCTTTGGTCATGGATGTTTATATATGTATTTATATGTATTTCTATAATAAAAATCTTAAATATATAAAATTTCTTTAATTTATAAAATATATTAAATATATTCCGTTGTCTAGTACCCGTAACACAAGTCCTTACGGTACTTATCACTGGGCTAGGCTAACGTGGTGTGTAAAGTCCACAGATATTTATTTATTTATTATTTTTGTGTGCGTGTACAATTTAGCAGAATGGCATTAGTGTTTAGCGGTGTTACTTACACATGGCAAGTGGAAGTAGAACAAACCTGACAGATCAGAGTTGACAGCTGATGCCTAAGTGCATCTTGATGGTAATCCGCAGCTACCTACCTACGGTGGTACGTGCTTGTAGCTGCCACTAGCTAAGTCACGGTCGTAATGTCAAAGATCCCTCTCTCTCTTGTCATCTGTACCTAACCATAGACATCATCTATGGTATGAGTACTCAGTATGCAGTCTATGACTAATCATAGACAACACATGCACTAAACAAGCGGGTGGCTACCGCGTCCCACTCAGTTTGGGAGACTTTTGTGCTATAGGCGTTTGCGTTGCGTCTCCACTTTATCAAATACTGCAAGTAATCGACTTACCTATGCTGTGAAGTATCTACATCACCGTCCATTTTGTACGACCTCCGTATCAGAGCGCACCTGGTGAGGAGGTAGTTGTAGGCTCGCTGGTCGACAGCAGGCCCCATCGCCTTCACTCCGTCCTCGGGCGAAACCAAATCCCACACCAGTTTCTCGTTCGTATGTATTTGCTTTAATTCCTCTGTAAATGCACAATTTATATTAGCATTAATTTTTTTTTAATAAATACATTATACGAGCAAAGGAGCTGGTGTTTCGTGACTACCACCGCCCATAGACATCCGCAAAACTAGATATCTTGCAGACTCGTTACCAGCCTCTGACTATGAAAGTAAGAAGAAAGTAAACCTTCTGAAATGTCGCAATGTAAAACACTTAAATGAACCGCAATTAAATTAAAATAGTTGTATCACAATGTGTACCATTCTGGACAGACGACCAGGCTGGCGCAGTGGTACAGGGCTCGGATAAGTGTAGCATGTTGCGCCAGGGGTCGCGGGCTCGAATCCCGCCTGGGTCATGGATGTTTATCTATGTATTTATATGTATTTCTATAATAAAAATCTTAAATATATAAAATTTCTTAAATTTATAAAACATACATACACTTAGCACGGGGCTAGGCTAACGTGGTGTGTAAAGTCCACAGATATTTATTTATTTATTCTGGTAGACTTAAGAAATCATTATAAGAAAGTCACATTGCTCGCTCGAAACGCTGGGAAAGAAACGCTTTTAAGTTGGCCCCGCATTGGAAGATGTAGATTCCAGTTGGATGGCTTCCAACACGCTGGACTGACAACTAGCGCTTTAAGGAGCCCTATGGACTATATGTGGACTAATGGATAGTCCATCTGTTGATGATGATACATTTGCAAGATTTTATAGGCTCCATACAGATCTTCAATCAAAACAGAGAGTTGTGTATTGGTAGACAGTCACTAAGCGTGCTTCCTACGGATTGGTAAGTATAATTGGTAAAGGTATATGCTGACGCAGTAAGAGGTAGCATCACGGTGTATTATAGCAGAATTGGGTCGGCACGACCTCTAGCCAACACTATACCGGTGGAAAGTGTAAGTATCCAGTACCTCATTAATGGAGTAAAGAGGATATATAAAAGACAAAGGTGACATAGCCATCTATCAACGCACAGCCCGAACTACTGGACGGATCGGGCTGAAATTTGGCGTGCAGGTAGATGTTATGACGTAGGCATCCGCTAAGAAAGAATTCTTAAAGGAAATTCTGAAAGGATTTTAAGAAATTCAACTCCTAAGGGGTGAAATAGGGTGTTGAATTTAGATGAGTTTCTTAGAAAGTAAACGCGGGTGAAACCGCGGGGCACAGCTAGTAATCTATATACCTGAGTATAAGTCGCTCAATATAATAAAAATATCTATGTTTAAAATTAACAGTAAGTTATAAGCAAGTTTCATTTTTATAGTTTTTGTATCTACTTCATTAAGATTTAGGTAAGATGATGATTATTTCTCTATGACGAAGAAAGTACCTAACACCGAATGGTAATGAAGCTAACTAGCGGTTATATCATAGTTACGTAGACATAGTGCACCCATGTGGAACAGGTGATGTCTCGCTATACCACACTTACGTTATTATACCAAGTAGGTACACCGTAAAAAATAGTGATCTTTTACGATTAGATTTAGATTTTCTTATTCAATAATTTAATTATAACAACAAAGAACAAAACTATTGACTATGTAGGTGTAGTATTTTATTTTCAAATGTCTTACTTGTTTGAGACTTTCGTGTTTATTACGCATATTGTAATTACTTTAAGGGTTTTAGCACGATAAAAATTAAAGGTCAAAATATATACCTTTGCCCGACGTTTCGACTGGGTTACACCAGCCGTGGTCCCGAGCCGACTCAGTACCACGGGACCACGGCTGTGTAACCCAGTCGAAACGTCGGGCAAAGGTATATATTTTGACCTTTAATTTTTACCGTGTTAAAACCCGTAAAGTAATTACAATATTTCAAATGTCTTATTTGAAATGAAATGAAAATGTTACTATCCAAAATAGAATTAATTATAAAAAATAATTTTTGAACGTCAAAAATTATATCTTCCATTTAGTTGATATAGCCTAGTCGCGGATAGCATATTAGGAACTTAGGTGGAAAATGAAATACTAATTGCGGCTTTACAGGAATTGATAGGAGTAAGATTAAATAGGGAGCACTTATGAAGTACATCTCCCTATTCTATATGTCGCAGTCGGATTGTATAAACCGCCGTATTACATTACGGCTAGCCATTTAGAAAAACAGGGCCGTTTTGTAATA
>LUGF01027590.1:364108-384511 GCA_001625245.1 Calycopis cecrops | reverse complement strand
TACAAAAAAATGAAAGCAAAAATGAACGCCACAGACAACGAATAATCTACTGTTTAGTAGAAATTTAAAAGTAAAGTCATGTGATTTTTTCACATTATATTTCAACATTGAAGCTAATATTTTACTAACATTGAATTATAAAAAGTATATATTTACGCACCGCAATTTTTGCAATTAAATTAAAGTATTTAATAAAAATATTTATCTTCAAAGAACATTACATTTTAAACCGTCGGTCAAGCAGTCGTCGCCTCGTCGGTCAAACAGTCGTCGGTCCAACAACGAATGGGGCAATACGCGTGAATTTAATGTTTCGCAATGTTTGTTTGCATTAGTGAAGATAAAGTAGTGTATGCAACTGCATATAACACGGGTATTAAAACACTCGTGAGGTACTATTTTGAAACTCGCTCTGCTCGTTTCAAAAACTCACACTCGTGTTTTAATACCCTTCGTTATAAGACAGTGGCATAAACTACTATAAATAAACCGGGATAAAATCTGTTGAAATCATAGAGACATAAAGAAAAAAACGAATTTTATTTCTGATATCTATGGTTAAAATAGTTTTATTTTAATGTGTAGGTAGCGTTCTTGTGTACTTAAGAAATCATTAGGGTTAAGTATAAATCAAAAAATAAAAAAAAATGTTTATTTGTGAGAGTCTAGTACACAAAAAATAGAAAAAAAAGAAAGCATGACAATAAAAGTGAAAAACAAAATGAACATAATATATTAGGTAGCAGTATATTCCACAAAAAGGTAAGACCTCAATAAAAATATGAATAAAATGTTTGTTCAATACCAGTTCAGTACAGTAAGGTTAAAACTTAAAACGAATTCGTACCTACATATTGATGAATTTTATTTAAGTGTTTGTGATATCAACTAAGAAACTGTTTCGTGTGTCCGTATGTACTCGCATCACGCAAAAACAAAGAAAGCCTCTGATTCGCGAATTTCGATTAAATTATCTGGCCGTCGCACTACTGATAATTATAGCTAGTCCAAAGTCAGAAGTGGCAATAAGAGTATGTAATTTAAGGCGACAACATGGCGGCTCTAAAAGTCTCGTGACTTTTAGAGCCGCTGTGGCTCTACAAGTATTGTTAAGGGCCACAGCACACGTGACTTTTTAGACGCGGCGAACGGCGACTTTGCGACTGCATAGTCGCAGGATGTAGCGGCTCTCTGCGACCGGTCGCAGTAGAGTCATGCGACAGTGTCGAGATCCCGCGACTGTCTTTAGACGTGAATTGACATACATTAAGGCGCTATGGGTCCCAAGTGCGATCCGCCTAGTTAATTTTGCGTGGACGGCGCTCGAAAATAGAGACAATATCTAGATTAATATTATTTTATAAAATTAACCATACGCTTATTTAAAAAAGTGACTCCTACAATTTCTTCGATTACTTATTGGGAATAGATACATATTTTAGTTGTAGAAATAACTTTGATAGTTATTGTATAGTATGGATTTAAAAATTGATGGAAACGTCAGAAATAGTGCTTTTTAATTAAAGTTAACGATTTTTTTCTATCGAGACAAAATTCTGTAATCGTGTTTCGACGACCTAAGCACTATGCCGTATTTTGTTAACATTAACCGCAGCTAAAAAAATATATGATAATCAATAGTTTTAAAGGTTACGTTTTGAATATACGTGAGCACGAGTTGACAAATTTGGAGCCCATTTCGCCTTAACGTCTAAGTCGCCGCGTCTGACGTCTTGAAATGTGTGATCCCCGTGTCTAGTCGCTGCATTCAGCTTCTAAATAGCGTCTAAGTCGCCGGTCTCCGCGTCTAAAACTCTCGTGTGTGTTGTCACCCTTAGACGCGGCGACCAGCGACATTGCGACTGCATCGATGCAGTATCGCGCGATCTCGTGACTGCATTAAGACGTTAACTAACATTAATTGACATACATTAGCGACTAAATCGCTGCGTCTGGCCTCTTGAAGTGTGCGCTCGTCGCGACTAGTCGCTGCATTCAGCTTCTAAAAAGCGTATAAATCGCCGATCGCCGCGTCTAAAAGTTTCTGTGTACTGTGCCCTCAATACGAATATCTAAAATATCTTTCGTACAATCTTTATTCTATTTGTTTTTATAAAATATAATTTTAATTATTAATAGGGTACGATGGCGATGATATATCGGAGCCGTTTAAAAAAAATAAAGATTAAAAGAGACTCTAAATTAAATTTTATTTGGTTTTAATGATTTGGATTCCATTATCCATGGTAAGAGGTAGTTCCACACTGTATGCTTGCATGTAGTCGTTTTAATGATTTGGATTCCATCATCCATGGTAAGAGGTAGTTCCACACTGTATGCTTGCATGTAGTCGAATTGGGCCGGAACGACCGGGGAGATACCTCTCGCTTACACGAGACTGGCGTAAAGTGATAGCTGTGCTGTCGCGTTTCGTGCGGTGAGTAAGTAGCCGGTGGCCCATGGAGGTAGGAGGAGAAAGGAGGGCAGCGCATCTGTATAGCCTCTATGCGGATGTTTGTGGGCGTCGGTAGTCATGAAAATGGCTCCGGCTGCTCGTTTGCCCTCCTATATCATAAAAAAAAAATCCTGGGAATTCTGTCTTAAAAACTAGCACATCAAAGTCCACCCGTGACCATGGTTGCTGTATACCTTCTGAGACGTCAGGCTTGTAAAATCTAGGTATACTAACAATATACAGCTGAAGAGTTTGTTTGTTTGAACGCGCTAATCCGTGGAACTACTGGTCCGATTTGAAAAATTCTTTCAGTATTAGATAGTCCATTTAGCGAGAAAAGCTATAGAGTATAGACTACTTTTTAACCGATTGCGGTAGAAAAATGGATTCACGTAAACGAAGTTGCGGGCGTCCGCTAGTAACTAAATAAACCTCGACAAAATCCGTTTAATTGTTCTATTATAATACTAGCTTCCGCCCGCGACTCCGTCCGCGCAGATGTCGGTCTTCGCGTGGATCGATTTATTTTTTTTCTACGTATTTTTCCAGGATAAAAGGTATCCCATTTTATGCCCAGGATAATAAGGTATAATTATACCAAGTTTCATCGAAATCGAACCGTTAGTTTACACGTGATGCCTGAACATACAGACAGACAAACATTTTTTTAATCGCATATTTGGGTTTGGTATCGATCCAGTAACACCCCCTGCTATTTATTTTTTCAATATTTTCAATGTACAGAATTGACCCTTCTACAGATTTATTATATCTTATTATTATATTCTCGTAAGCTTAAGACATCATTATTCGATGGAAGAAGACGAAATATTAATATTTTTTGGTAGAAGTGGTAGTAGAATGTAGTCTTTTTGTTTTCCGTTGATTACGTAACATGCACGATAAACATGGTTCGGCCATTGTTAAACATTGTAATCAGCGTTAGCTTTTACCTGTTCAACGCCAAACGGTCTTAATAAACACCGTATAAAGTTAGTAAAAGCATGTAAAAACGTGGATCAGTTGTTGGCAATAGTAAGAGGTAGTATCACGATGCATGCATGCATGCCGAATTAGGCCTGCACGACCCGGGAGGTACCTCTCGCTGACACGACACCGGCGTCAAGTGACAGCTGTGCTGTCGCGTTTCGTGCTATGTGTAAGTTGCGGGTGGCCCATGGAGGTGCGAGGAGGAAAGAGGGCAACGATTCTGTATCACTGTACCACTATCCGGATGTCTATGGGAGTCGTTGGTCAGGAAAATGGCTCCGACACCTTGTTATCTATACATATAATAAAATCGTAAGAATGTCAAAACTGTACATTGAATATTTTTCAAAAGAATACTTGGGGTGTGATGTACAATCGATATCGGGGCCAAAATATAGTTTTCAGAATTTGTGTCTGTTTGTCTATTCATTTGTCTGGGCTAAACTTAAAAAGTACCTACATGGATTTACTTCAAACTTTGCATGAATATTACTAACAGGTCGGGTCAACATATAGGCTACAAATAATCTTGATATTTCCAAAGGATCAAAACTTATGCGGGTGAAACCGCGGGGCGCAGCTAGCACTAAAAATAAATATGTAATCTCCTAATTGATTATGTACTCGGTGAATCACATATTTCGTAACAAAACTGTTCCAATTTATTCAACACTCTGACTTGCAAGTCATCCTATTTGCCGAAATCACTTCCTACACCATGGACCACTTTCATACTCTCACACTACAAGTCATTGAACGTTCAAATTGCAATTCATCGGAATAATGTTCTAGAAAACGCGTAGTTTGTAAGTAAAATAATTAAATGACATAATAGAAACGTGCACGAAACGAGGCAGCATTGCATCATTTTGTGGCGAGATCTAGTTCGAGAGAGTTACCCGCCCGGAAGCACTGCAGCATGCCAAACGATATTCTAAGTTCAGATCCAAAAAATAATCCGTATCTTAAAACGCATACTAAAATATTGATAACGACTGTTTTGCCCTTCTTTTTTATAGTATAAGGAGACAAACGAGCAATCGGAGCCATTTTCATGACTATTCTTAGATCGGTGTTTCACACTATTTTTATCCTTCTTTTTCATACATCTGGCAATAAAAATAGTGTAAAAGATATCATGTGTTATGGAATAAAATCAAGGGTTATTTGTATTCTTAATTAAGTAATTATAATTAAATAAATTTCATACGCTTTAATTATAAAAGACTCGTTATAACAATTATATAACAGATTTTATACATTACCTTATCTATATCTAAGAATATGTAGGTAATTTTTTAAATTTTGTAAATAATGAATGCTATTATACATTAGGTATGTATAATAGCACCTTCCTCTTGAACCACTCTATCTATTAAAAAAACCCCATCAAAATCTATTGCATAATTTTCAAGATCTAAGCATACAGACACAAAGAAGGCGGAAAGCGACTTTGTTTTATACTATGTAATGAAGATATAGCTAAGCCATGAAGTTCTGTATTTTTCTTCATTCTTTTTAGTGTAAAGAGGACGAAAAACCAGTCGGAGTCATTATATGACTACCGACGCCCATAGACATCTATACCCAGTGCATTGCCCTCTCCCCTCCTGGAGGGCAGGCCACAGGGCATCGGATACTTACACACCGGATGGAATTTACGCTGGTATGGTTTAAGCGAGACGTTCCTTCCCGGTCGTGCCGGAACAAATCGACTCTCTTTCAAAACAAAAAAAAAGGAATTAACTTAAAAAAAACGACGAACGTACATTCGTCGTTTTTTTAACTTGATAGTAAATTAAACACTGCAATGTTCCAATTATCCGGACAATTAAGGAGAAAATATTTCATTTATATGTAAAATAAATGAATACACATTAGATAATGTTTAAATATATAATATTTTATGTAAAACGCTGGTTACGATAAAATTACAACTGTTTAATATGAAACTTCTTTCATACGCGTATGAAATTTATTTAATATTTATAAGTAAAATGTAAAATTTCTGCCCGCGATTTATAAACAAACAGATATGCATAAATTCTAAACTTTTATATAAGTATTTTAAATATATAATAAAACGGAATTACAGCGTATAAGTAAACAATTATAAGTATTTATTTATCCATTTAGCGACTACAACAAATTAATTTCAAACGTTAAATTATGAAAACTCTTAGAACAAATGTTTTAGATGTTAGCAGCTGGTATTTTTATTTAATATGCTAATATAGTATAATAATTACAAATAACCCTGTTTATTAATAGAGTAAACCGATTTATGTAATGTATAATGTGTATGTAAATATGTAATGTATGTAATAAATGTAGTAACAATGAGGACGAAAGTCCATGTATAAATTCAGTTATAGTTATAGGTACTCATTTTGAAGAGATGCACAAAAAACAATTAATAGGAGAAAATGTAACTATAATGAAATTTAAAATAAATTGCAATCGATAAACAATTGTCAACAGTGTTAGATATTCACTAGCATATCTGAAAAGTGACCTTAAATGTATAAGTTTGATATTATTGAAACAAAACGCGAACGTTTCGCTGGCGACTCGGCCAATTTCATTTATAGAATCTAGCATTATTACTAAGCGAGGCACTGCTTGTGGTAATTTTTTTGAACGATGGATGTTCCGATGGATTTATAATATTACATACAAGAATCGTATAAAGTATAGAGAGAATTCCGAACGCAACTGTCACTAGAAACTAGCGCATTTAGAAAATATGGGTGTTGTATGTTAAGTAGAGCGTGCTCCTAATATGGCGGATATATTAGCATATATATTGCATACCAATTAATATATTAGTAGGGTTTTTAAGTATTTAACTGTGAGAGTAGCTACTACAGCAAAATTTTTGTAATATTATATTTATAGATATTTTATAAATTCATTTGGCCCGCTGAGTTTGTTTCGTCAATTCTTCTCAGGGCTAGGGTTGAACCGTTTGTTTTTATAATTCTATTTTGAAAAAAACATTTTTATTTCATTTTATTAGTTATATTCTCCCACCGAGGGAAGAGAAATGGGTCGCAGAAGCGAAAGCTTAACGTGCTTTCGAAAGCATGGGAGTGCAACAACTCAAGGCATGGCAGAAGTCCTGCCTTCACAGTTAGAACCGGAGTAAGGAATTATATGTGTGAGCGGTTTTTTTTAACATTCACAAGCTATTCTATTCCAGACCGTTTTAGGGATGACTGAAGCTTGTCATAGTTAAAGTCTAAAACGGTGTGAGTCTCTATAATTAAATTGTACCCTCGGTACTGAAGGCTTCTGCGCGGCCTTTTAAAGATGAATTAGACATAGCAGGGTATCAACAGTCACACCCCCTTATTAATATACATAGAATATCTTTATCCAAGTAATAACCTAGTAATAAAATGACATCTGTCAAATTCCATATTTATGAAACACAAAAAGTATGGAATTTGACAGATGTCAGTTTATTACTAGGTTTTACTTGGATAAAGATATTCTATGTTTAATAATAAGGGGGTTAGGGTTTATTATTACAGGTCTGCCGGTATATCTGCAGGCTGTATAAACTATAGTAAGCATAGCAGTTATGCTGGCGATATTATTAGCTTTACGCTGTCAATATAGTATCAGTACATTAATATTTTAACTGTAAAAGTGACTTGGTGTTATTTACGTAAGATCTCAAAATAGATTTAACAGATTTTATCGCGGTTTATTTTAGCATTTTATAATAATAAATAAATAAATAAATTCAGTGGATCATTACAATTTAAAACACATTAATAAATCAATAAAACACAAAACAATATTGCACAAAACAAAAATACACATAAAACAATAAAGAACAATAATAAAACACATATAAAACAAAATAAAATACATAAAATAATATATATGTATAATAATCCCGTTGTTTCAGAAGCTTTACAGTTTACAGCATCAATGATCACGGATTAAACCAGCCACCCGTGATCATTGTAAAATCCGCTAAAATAGTTTTATTACAATTTAATATAATACAAGAAATCATTAAAAAATAATTTAAGTAATAAAATTTAAAAAAAAAGTGCTTAAAATATTCTAAATTCTTCTATAGCCGTGCTCACAGAGCAAATACTGAGTCTCTCTCTGTATTTGCTCCGTGCTCGTGTACTATTATTTATTAAGAATGTGATTGCAAAGATATTAAATATGGTACCTACAGGGAGAAAACTACATCCGACTCAATAGACATCCGCATAGAGGCCATACAGATGCGCTCTCCTTTCTCCTCTCACCCCCATGGGCCACCGGCTTGTTACACACCGCACGAAACGCGACAGCACAGCTGTCACTTTACGCCGGTCTCGTGTAAGCGAGAGGTACCTCCCCAATACGGCTGCATGCAAGCCTGCAGTGTGGCACTACCTCTTACAAAGTTTTGGTTTTTCTTTTTTTTATATTCTTATCAGCCTGGCTGCTTACAATATTAAAAACAAAACTAAAAACTTTTTTGTAATCAACTTTTTTATGATTAATGTTAAAAATTGATAAGAACATTTTCTTCTACGCATCCAATTCGAATATTGCAGCAATTGCAGTATTTCTACTAAGAGCTAGCGCACCTACAACAGTTTAATCGAGGCCGAGTCGTATATAAGTTGTCGCAGATTATATTATCAATACTAGTTTTTCAATCACCCCGTATAAAGCTTGGCCTACTTCTTAGAACATATCTAATATATAAAATTCTCGTGTCACAGTTTTCGTTGCCATACTCCTCCGAAACGGCTTGACCGATTCTCATGAAATTTTGTGAGCATATTGAGTAGGTCTGAGAATCGGCCAACATCTATTTTTCATCCCGATATTCCCACGGGATCGAAAGTTACGCGGGTGAAACCGCGGGGCGCAGCTAGTATCTTTATATTATTTCCAAGTACGGAGCATATGTCACACCGAAACTTCAATATTCTTTATGGTTTTTACTCCTTAAGACATTTAAGACCCGCGGTATGAAATACGAGGAGTAAAATCGCGCATTTCACGTTCAACATACAACGTAACATGCATCGTAACGATTCACGCTTTAGTGCTCTTATACATTTACATCACGGTGACCCACGGAGGAGGGCAGGAGGGAAGAGGACAACGCATCTGCGTAACCGCTATGAGGATGTCTATGGGCGTCGGTAGTCGTAAAAAAATTACACCAACTGCTCGTTTGCTCCAATATGCTATCAAAAAAAAAATATGTCGCGTGCCGGACCTGACACGCGTTGGCGAAGGAGCTGTCGGAGTCTTCTATGATTATCCACGCCTAGTAACACAGACACAGAGGTAACACAGCACCTTTGTTCTGCAGTGCGGCAATGACACTCTTACTTCTTTGCATATTACGAAAGTCAATATAATAAAAGACGTTAAAGTATAACATTTAAAATGTTGAATGTCAACGATAAAAAAAATGTAAACATACCTAACAAATATAATATGCAAGTTATGAGATAATTTAATACAACGATACAGATTATGTAAATAATGTTCGTATTAACTTTATTTTTCTGAAGCCCGCACTCTGGGAGCGTTCTTCATAACTTTAAATATTCTCAATATACAGGTTGTGTAACTATAAGTTTACAATTTTATAGCTTAAATGGGCGAACGAGCAGTCGGAGCCTTTTCGTGATTAATGCTTCCGTATATAATGCCCTTCGCCCTCCAATGAGCCAACGGACACCCACAAACCACACGGAACCCGACTGCAAAGCCTTCAACTATGAGGCGGTAGAATGTGACCCAGAGGCATGCCTGGCACGATTGGGGATACCTCTTCTTTACCAACTAACCTTTACAACTACCTACTTCTTACATTTTTTTTTCACTACATAGTATAAAACAAAGTCGCTTTCCGTCGTCTCTGTCTGCATGCTTAGATCTTTAAAATTACGCAACAGATTTTGATGGGTATTTTTTTAATACATAGAGTGGTTCAAGAGGAAAGTTTATATGTATAATAACTTCATTTTTGACGTCCGAAATCCACGGGCGGAAGCTAGTTTTCAATAAGCCGCTGAACTAGTGACATCTTCGAAAATATAAATATAGCGGTCTTTTGTAAGGCCTGTAGCCGTGGCTCTCTTTAAAATCCAATACATATTCTCTGCTAAAGCTCTGTCAGTACTCTTAACTGTGCTAAGTTCATATTAATTAAGAGAAAATAACTAAGCTATTTTCCAAGTAACATCACTGATCGTGCTCAATCCACGTTTTGCGATGATGTGATAAAAAATAATTTTAAAATAAGCAACGATGATATTAAATTATCAAGAAAGCCTAGTTATTAATTAGGCTTCCTTGAACGCCTCCAAATAGGTTAGAGACGGATGTAGACAATATTCGAAGGGACGATAATAAGCTAGTAAGAGGCAGTGCCACACTGCATGCTTACATGCAGCCGAATGTGGCCGGCACGACCGACGAGGTACCTCTCACTTATCCTTGACCGGCGTAAAGTGACAGCTGTTGTGTCGCGTTTCGTGCGATGTGTAAGTAGCCGGTGGCCCATGGAGGTGGGAGGAGATGGGGGCCAGCGCATCTGTATAGCCTCTAAGCGAATTTCTATAGGCGTCGTTAGTCAAAATGACTCCGACTGCTCGTTTGCCTCATACACCAAATAAAAAAAATAATGATTATAAAACAACCATACCTACGCATATATAAAAAAGTTAAATGTATATGATCTTTTATTGGGACTAGATACACATTTTATTTGTGAAAATATCTTTCGTAGTTATTGAATATTATTGAAATTAGAACGCCAAAAATAGCGTTTTTTCATGAAGTTTATGATTTTTTTCTATCGAGACAAATTTCTTTAATCGTGTTTCCCACAGCCGGATGCAGTATTTTGTTAACATTAATCACACATAAAAAATACGATAATTAATGGTTTTCAAAGATCAAACTTTCAATATACTTGAGCACGGATTGACAAATTTGAATCCCATTTCGCCTTAGGGTGTTCGCACATTATATCAACTCGACGCCGACTTCACTCCAACTCAACTCGACGTATGTCATTCAAATGTAATCTTAACCATAAGTACTTTGGTAACTAAATGCTTTATAGACTTTATAAAACGGCCGTTCCTCAATACATATAACTTATACGTAGTATCGAACACCCTGTACTCGTAACCGTATAACCGATATATGATGTGAAAGCAATACTGACTTGCACATATCACGACGTTCGCAACACCCAATGAAATTGGGATCAAGATATAAAATTTGCAATGCATTTTCATAACCCCGAATGATTTGCAAAATATTCTCAAGCTATAGACTTTCTGTAAATATAAATAACTTAATAGCTAAAGTTATTGCTTGCTAAATGATATCTAGAATCGGGATCGAGACGACTTAATTAAAGTGTCTCGCATAAGTAATGCGACGTCTAAACTGTCGCGTTTTAATAATATCGTGAAAAACTTTCTGCAGCCTCCAACTCCAAGGTCTCCAACTTCCAAGCCTAGGGCCCCGCCAGAGCCTAATCTGAGGCTGGCTCCGGGAAGCCTATTAGGCGGTGTTTAGCGAAAAACGTTGTGAGGTCTCTACGAGGTAGGTAGGGAATAAAACGTCTCGTTACCCTTCCATTATATGAATACACACTAATCTTATACTATTCTCTATCCCCCTTATTAATAAACATAGAATAACTGTATCCAAGTAATAAGCTAGTAATAAATTGACATCTGTCAAATTTCATAAATTAAAAATGTTTTTTGATATGGAATTTGACAGATGTCAGTTTGTTACTAGGTTATTACTGGGATAAAGTTATTCTATGTTTATTAATAAGGGGATATATGTACTATATCATAACGTATTTAAATAAAATGATTGGTGTAGACTTGTAAGAGTGAATGATTAATTATTATCAAGACGTCTGCAGTCACTAAAGGAGGGTGGCGATTGCTTGTTTGTCTAAGGAAATAATTTTTGTTTGTGTGTATAGAATATACTGGATCGATTTTAACCACTCTTTCACTAATAGAATCACTTTATCACGAAGTAACTATATATTTTATTACGATTAAACAATTTTTAATTTAGACGGTACCAACGAAGTTGGGAACGGGTCGATTAGTTTAAAAAAAAGTATCTGGTCTACATCTCCACGTAGAAGACGCCTGGTTGGCGCAATGGTAATGTTACGATAAAATACGTAACGCCAGCGATATCGGGTTCAAATCCCGCCTTTGCCCATTTATGTTTATCTACAAATTATAGTATTTTTTTCATAATTATATTGCTTATATAGGCCTTGATCTTTAATATATAAAATAATATTAAATATAATTCGTTGTCTAATATTCGTAATACAAGCCCTTATGGCATTTTACAAGGGGCATAGCACAATTGAATAGAATAGAAAAGAATATTTATTTAGAAAAAATTACACTGCTATAACACACATCTAAGGCACATACATTAAATATGGTAGTAAAGTAAATACAAGCAAAATGAAAATAAAAAAAAAGAGAATAAATATAGAAACTTAAATAATTAATACATTAACAACACAGATGCACATAACAATTATGCACAACAGTGTAACTATTTCTAAAATGGCGACCACTCAGTTGTGTGGTTGTGATATAGCCCACTAGGGAATACCACGACCCTGATTTTATGTGGTCCCCACGTCAGGTGCAAGTGTGAACAATACGGCTAGTATGTCTGCTAAGTATCATGCATAAATACAAGATACATACAAATAAAAAAAGATCATAAAATATAAAGAGGATGTATAAGGGCAATTATAGAATAGTAATGTAAATATATTATTCATAGTGCTTTCTATGAATACTTAAATTACATAATATATTCCTATCACTTTAGTGTAGTGCATATAGGCAAGTACATAATATAATTAGTGCTTGTAATATGCAAATTCATTTAGATTAGGTACAATTACTTTGTGTCATTATAAAAATTATATTATTACACAACTAATAATATATTTCTCTTATATTCTAAAATTCGTACATTCTAAAATCGTTCTAAATTATATATGTATTTACATTTATTGTAGAAAGTAGCTTTGATAGGCGCTATTACATTATATTTTACTGCTAGCTGTGCCCCGCAGTGTCACCCGCGTTTAATTTGAATTAAACCACTGACATTCCATATAAACTTCACCCCGTTAGGAGTTGAATTTCTAAAAATCCTTTCTGGAATCTGTGTACCAAATTTCAAGTTTGTAGGTACTGTAGTTTCGCCTGTACGATGTCTGTCAGTCTCAATAACAAAGGATTATATATTATAGCTTAAGGCGAAATGGGCTCCAAATTTCATCAATCCGTGCTCACGTATATTCAAAACGTAACCTTTAAAAACTATTGATTATCATATTTTTTTTAGCTGTAGTTAATGTTAACAAAATACGGCATAGTGCTTAGGTCGTCGAAACACGATTAAAGAATTTTGCCTCGATAGAAAAAAATCGTAAACTTTAATGAAAAAACACTATTTCTGACGTTTCCATCAATTTTTAAATCCATGTAAATCCATGCTATTCAATAACTATCAAAGTTATTTCCACAACTAAAATATATATCTATTCCCAATAAGTAATCGAAGAAATTTTAGGAGTCACTTTTTTAAATAAGCGTATCGTTAATTTTATAAAATAATATTAATCTAAATATTGTCTCTATTTTCGAGCGCCGCGCCGTCCACGCAAAATTAACTAGGCGGATCGCAATTGGGACCCATAGCGCCTTAACTAACATTGATATTGGTGGTCGAAAGCATTTGAAAAGAAAAAGTATTGTGCATTCTTTACTTAGTGTATTGTTTTATTTAGGTTTTAGGCGTAATAGAATGCATAAAAAAATTTAACCAGGCACTGATGAGATTTTAGAACTTGTAGGAGAGAAAAGAACTCTGCTGAAGGCGCTGGAAGTGAGAAGAGGATAGATGTTTGGCCACCTAGTGCGGCACGACAATTTCATTAAAACTATTGTGGAAGGACGAATAAAAGCGAGGAGAGGAAGAGGGAGGCCAAGAAGGGCCTACGTAGACCAGCTAAAGGAGAAGGTTAATGTCGTGACGTACGAGGAGCTAGAGATTAGCAGAGGACAGGGACATTTGGAAGGGACTCCACCGACAAGAGCTGTGCTCGTAATAAATTGATGATGATGATGATGATGATGATTGATACCTAGTGATGGGTGTATTTTTTGTAATTCTTACTAATATACTCGCGGAACCCCCCCACAAAGGCTTACGCATCCCCAGGGTTCGGCCGAACACACTTTGTTACTTGCTATAGATATGATATAGACGCATGAGATTTTTTTTAGTCCGCAGGTGTTATTACGCGAACAATAGACGCGCATGCCTGTCTATTGTCCTCAAATTTTGCACGTTTTTTACGCGGCAAAAAGTTGCTAATTGTGTTCATGCCCTTACGCAATCCCCAGGCGGACGCGTAACAACATAACACATAACAACATGACATAGTCATGAAAATGTCTCCTGCTACTGCTTGTTGGTCCCCTTGCACTATATAATAGTCCGCTCGTTTTCAAAATAGTAACACGAGTGTTTTAATACCCGTGTTATATGCAGTTGCATACACTACTTTATCTTCACTAATGCAATTAATCAATTAATAAAACATTGCGAAACATTAAATTCAGGCGTATAATGTATTGTTGCAGTGAATTTGTCGCCATTAAAATCTAACCAATGAGAACGCAGCTGCAGCGCGCGCTGGGCCAATCAGGAGCGAGCGCGCGCTGTTAAGGATTTTGACATAAGGCTCTCTCACCACTTTTTCTCTCTCTCTCGCTCTCACACAGTGTTATAATGAGATTTTATGATATTGATTTGGATATTATAACATCATGTCAATTGAATTTTTCGTTGTCTGAGCTATAACAGTAGTTATTATAAGTCAAGTGTTGAAAACCTAAGTAGAATGTTACAACATTAGTGTAGATAAAAATATATAATTATTTCAGCACCATGTACGTCGCTACGAACGCATCGACCCTATTTGATGCAATGTGTCAGTATATTAATAAAGCAAGCCGTAGACGTGACGTATCTATACAGCTGTATTATTCAGGTGACAAATGCCCGAACCGGTCGCACCGCTTTCCACTTTCATCCATTATGGAATCTGTGCTGTAACCGCTTTCTTAGATGATATTACGCTAAATGACGTGAAATACAAACTGTATAATTTGTAATCAATTTGTCGTCATTGATTCCAAAAGTGCAATAACGTAATAATTTATGTAACACTAGCGGACCCGGCAGATGTCACGTCATTATTGAAAAATATGTTGTCATGGTAACGTGTAATGTTATGTGGTAGAATTGTGAACCCGTTACTTTACCCTACAATAGTGTATTTCAAGTCGAGATACCGACTATATACTTAATATACATATACTAGCTGCCGTAGATCTCAATAGAAACTATCTACGAAAATCGGTTTGAGCGAGATATCATTATTGGTTTTTAAGAAATAATACATGTTCAAAAAAGCAAATACAACTTTGTCGTGCTTACAAATGCTATGAAAAACCAAGTTATTTTATTTTCTGATAAAAATGATGTGGTAATGAATAATGATGGTACGGAACCCTTCATGTGCGAGTCGAATTGCACTTGGATTGTTTTTAGAACAAGGCATCTTATACTGGATTTCTGAAAATCTGGGGATAGGGCTGGGAACTTAGTATGGAAGAATGGAAACTTACTGAGTGCAGTGCAGCTGATATTAATATAAAGCTATACCCCCTTATTAATAAACATAGAACAACTTTATCAAAATAATGACCTAGTAATAAACTGACGTCTGTCAAATTCCATACTTTTATGTGTTTTTTAATATGGAATTTGACAGATGTCAATTTATTACTAGGTTATTACTTGGATAAAGTTATTCTATGTTTATTAATAAGGGGGATAGTGAAGAAGATATTATATTAAATTGGGTTACTACCTACTCTGTTCTGTTTATGTTGTTGTATGAATACGAAAACATATTTTTTTTATGGTATAGGGGGCAAACGAGCAGTCAGCCATTTTCATGACTACCAACGCATATAAACATTCGCAAAGAGGCGCTGCCCTTCTCTCTTCTCCCAACTTCATGTGCCACCGGCTACTTACACACCGTACGAAACGCGACAGCATAGCTGTCACTTTACGCCGGTATCGTGAAAGCGATTTAGGTATAAATTAAATAAGTACATAAGTAAATATTCGGTAGAACTTTTGAACTTTCGTGTTACTTTTAAGATAAAAATTTTGTCGAGTCTTTCCATATCACTATTCGCCCTTCTTTCACCTCACCTCATTGAAATTGAAATAAATTTTTCACCAAAATTGATTCTGAAGGAAAATTTTATTTGGTACATCGAAAGTTAACAATAATATGAATAAATATATGAATTAAAAACATTAGAACGACACTTGTATGCTACGTTTACGTGACAATACTAAATAACTGTCCACTTTAAAGTCTATCAATTAAAATTGTCCATTATTGTGGATAGAAAGTGTGTGGCCACTGAAGCGTCTTAATAGCAGTTTAGGAAGGTAGATATTAACTATCAGTCAGTTAACATGTGCACAAAGTTAACAGCCGGGTTGCAAACAAGGTAGTAAGAGGTAGTGCCACACTGCAGTACAGCCGAAATGGGCCGGTACACAATTGCGGCGTAGTGACAGCTGTGCTGTCGCGTTTCGTGAGGTGTGTCTCCCGTGGAGAGGAAGAAGGAAGGCGTATCTGTATAAACTTCTATGCGGATATATTTGTTTGCCGCCCTATACCAGTAGACTACGTGAACAAGAGATACCCACACTTCGCCATTTCTTACCAAGTACATCATTTTGGTACAAACTTCCAACGTCGGTATTTCTAAACCGATACTACATGGGACTGTTCAGGCCATCTCAACGACCGACGAAACGGTTCGGGTTTTGCGGATGTCTATGTGCGGCTGTAGGCACATGACTGATTATTTTAGAAAAACTAGTGAATATCTTTTGATCACGCAAAACCTGCTTGAGTTGATGGTTACGCTAGGTAACCCAAGGTTCGGTTCTCCGATCCAAAAACGGGAATTGCGTAAAAAGGAGGGCAGCAGCCTAGTCTCAGATTGTATTGGTGTTACTGTTTGGGTACTGTAGTGGTATTATTAAGTGAGCATTTTGCTGCCTTCCCCTCAAATCTACAACCAATACTTTAGCAGATCACATCTAGAAAAGCTCGAAATGAAACGGAATTATTTTAAATAATAAAAAGAAAATAATTTTTTGATTTTTAATGACTATTAAGTAGAAATAGGTGAAATTGTAGGCACACGATCAGTTATAGTGAAATTAAAAACCAAGTTTCAAGTTAAAGGCATAAAAATAATAATATCAATAATTTTCTGTTTCAGGCATGGCAAGACACTCATGCGGAGCATATCCAGCCTGATAAAAATAAAGCAGAGAATTGGCATGACAGTCACGAGAACGAACCACTAAGACGACGCCGTCTTGGTCGGAAACGAAAGCGTCATCCTCAAGTGGCATCGGGAGACGAAGTAGATCATACGGAGCCAGTTGCTGGTCGAGATGGTTCGATGTCCCTTCAAGATGAAGATTATAACGTAAACACTGAAGAACCAAGGAGACTAAGGAAAAAAACTGGGCAACATTTTGAAGATGAACCAGTTCCACTAACATATTTTATTAGGGACGACAGCATAGAAGGGCCTAAAGGACGTAGGAAAGTTCATAGAAGAAAACGCCCTAATGTTCGTTTGTGGTCAGCAATTGATGAACCTTATCACACACCGCATGATCAAGAAAAAGTAAACAATGAAAACAATCCACGTTATTATAAAAATGATCACGCATTAATTGAAACAGATAGGATGGAAGTTAACATTGAAGATAAGCATTATGGCAAAAATGATGATTCGACAGAAATAAATTTGTCACCAAATAGAAACAATAAGTTGCAAACAGAAATACCTTACATAAATCATTATGAATTAGAGATTACTACAGAAAAAAGTGAAGAAAAGTATAACAATTTGAATGTATCTAAGACAGATAACATTGTAACAATCACTGAAGTTCAGAAACAGGTAACATTTTTAAGAGGTTAATATTTATTTTGACATTAAAAATTTGTTTATTTAAGAAAACAGTAGCCAAAACTTTATATATAATACAATATAGCCACATCATCAACATATCTTTATTAATTTACCGCCGAAAATGGCTTATTTTAGTGTGAGCCGAAACAGCTCAGATCTACTGGCAGTTGAATTTAGATTTAGATTTCGCCAGTCTGCATCAGATTCACAGGGCACTGAAAAAGCCGTCTTCCCATTGTGTCATAAAAACATTCATTGGTCAAATATTTGTCTTTTACACTGGACAAAATATCAACATTAATATGTCACTTCAAAATTCAAAAAATGCTAAAAAGTGTTATTTTAAATACATTAGTACTAGATCGATATACATATCTTGTTAAATTGATGATGGTGACGATTTTATTTCTTACAGGACAAGCAATTAGACCCACTCGAATTGAAAACCTTATTAAAAAAATCTAACGGACGAAGCTTAAGTGAAATATTACAACAAAACAACTTATCACTATCAGATTTGCTTAGTGGAAAAGAAGAAGCTGTATCTGCTTTAAATATCAACGATTCTGTGGAGAGTCAAGAGATTCCAATAAAATCAATTTTTAGCTTGGAGCAAATAAATATTGAAGAAAAAAGAAATATCAAGAAACCCATACAGGAAGATACAGCAACCGAATCGAAATATTTTAATGAAAACAAAGATCTTAATGAAGAAAAGCAAGTAAAGGAAAAATCGAAATTGAATACCAATTTAAACAGTAACGACATCTCCAGACCAGTAAATATGAGGCGAAGGTTTCCCACAGTTCGCAGAAAACTGCGAATGAGGCCCGTATTAAATAATCCTTACAAAGCTCAACTGAGCAGAGATTTAATAACACTGTCATCAATGAAATATCAAAATAATAGAAATTCTACGCGATTTAGAAATTTCAAGGAATTAAGGAGTTCTAAATTAGAAAGGACAGAACCTAGTATTTTAGATACAACAGAAGCTGAAACAACTACTTCTACTTATATTCCCGACGAAATGTTTACTACTACATTAAATGACCTAGTAAACGACTTTACGACAATAACAGTACTAAAAGACAGTTACGTATTTAATGAGAATGATGAAATCGAAACATTAAAAACAGCCGATTCTAAGACGCCTATCATTAGCCAAGCAGACTGTGATAGTAAAGAAACAACAACAACAACACAAATCTTTGAACTGGACGCTGATTTATTTTACACGAGTACAACTGAAATACCAGTAGAAAATTATTCTACTAAATCATCCCCATCTTGGCGGCAGCGAGAATTCGACAACAGAATGAAACGAAAGAGAATTTCTACAGAAGATATTTATAGAATGGCTAATTTGGTACCAGCGTCTGAATTTATAGCCAAAACGAAGACAACTGCAATGGATGATGAAACCGATTTTACTACTCTAGGAGATTTTCTGACAACAGAATCTACTATGGAAAAGAGAAGAAAAAATAAATCAAAAAGACGTAATTTCAATCGAAAAATTCTTGTCTCTACAACCCAAAAACCGGTTAGCACTACGGAAATAACAGCTAAGATTGAAATACAAGAAATACTTAACGATAGTTTAAGTAAGTAAACAAAAAAGTATTTTTAGATGATTGTATTAAGAACTATCAAGTTGCGTCGTTATCAAACATTAAATTCTAAAAGTCCTTTTTTAAAATTCAATGTGAAGGTTAAGCAAAATTTTAAGAAAAATCATATCACCCACTTCGTAGTCAGTTAGCCCATCGTTTAGTATTCATACACAGTGTGCAAATGGACTGATTGGTATAATCACTGCTGCGAGAGAATCAGCAATTCCTAATGGGGCAGTAAAACCCAGTGTTAAATGTGGGTGCTAAAAAACAATTATGTACAATAATTATGTTCTTCAAGCATAATATGTCGATGCCATATTGATTTCTAAAGTTTATGCAGATATGATAAAATCTTAATTTAATCTTTAGATATATTAATTTCGCGGTAAAGTATCTTAAGAGTAAAATATTTAAAGAAATAACGACATGATTCGTTAAAGTAGTTCCATTGTTATCTGCAATGTTTTTAAAGAATTTTACGGGCTACTTTTAACAGAAAAATGTTATTTTCAGCAAGCGAAAGACTTTCAAAGATACTAAAAGAAAGGAATATGACTTTGGTTGAATTAGTGGAACAAAGAGAACGCGGGTCGAGTCATGTGCATTTGGCAGATATATTCCATAATGCTTCCAAAGAACCCAATCCACCCGAGCCGTTCCTGTCCAAGTCTTTGATAGAGCCCATATCGAAGGAGACATATCCCTTGAGAGCCCTTTTAGAAGCCAACCAATATGATCCGAAAGCAACTACAATTGACTCTATTACAGGACCAAGCAATTACTTGAATAAACCTATTGTAATGGATTTTGGAAATAATGTAAATGAGAACGGCGAAAACATGGGTATTATATCATTGTTTCAAAACTTCACCAAAAATCAAGTACATAAAGAGGAAAGAAAACCAGACGTGTCAAATGAGATAAGTAAAGCATCGCTTATGCCAGATAAAAATTCAAGTAAATCATCAGAATCAAGGGAAAGTCGAGCTTATGACCCTGACAAGGCATTGCTCAGTTGGAATGAAATTATAAACTTTATACAAACTAAAGACAAAAATGAAACTGTCGCAGCAACAACACCGAACGAATACGGTAAGACTATGTTGTTATTCGTAAAGAATGCTCATTGCATTCATTAATTCATGATTTGCAAGACTGTGAATTGCTGTGAAGT
>LUGF01027590.1:332338-352478 GCA_001625245.1 Calycopis cecrops | reverse complement strand
GCTATATGAGTACATGCCCTGGTATTTTCCACAAGGCATGTATTGGGATCACGGAGTCATAAGGGAGAAAAAAAAGGTCACCATCGCCGAAATCGGCGTGGAAAGTATTATTATTATTATTATCATTATTGAGATCATGGACAGTGCCCATGTTGTCAAGGACTGATCTTGCCTTGAGTGCAAGAAGCGAGTAAAAAAGGGCGACAATAACGGTCCGTGCGATTTGTGCTACCTCAGTGTCCGAGCAGGGCTCTCTGTCGTAAGCTGCACTGGACTCGTGGACCAAAAAGGATCATATTTTTGCGCGACAGGGCGATGGGAATCAAGCCTGCCATATACGCACAGAAGCAGATGTACTACGAGTTTTTGGGACAGCCCCTATTATCTAAACTGTTTAAACTTTTATATTCCATAAAATTAATTATTAAGTTATTTATAGTTTATAATATTAGGATAGTCTTAGCAATAATGTGTGCAATGCTGATTGAAACGCATACAAAACATGTGCCTATGTAGCCATTTTTATTAAACAAATCAATTTCAAATTCTATATTTACACATTACACCAATTTTAACAAAAATTCAATCTACAACACATTATTTCAAATTTTTTCGCATATTATAATATTATATACATTACTACTTTGCAAACATTTAAAACTTTGATAAAACTTGATACTTGATACTTTGATACAATACCATTCTCTTCAATACATAATGTTACATTTGGCAGCCTCTATGCAAGGACAAATACAATTAAATATCAATGGTTGTTTTACACTATGAAATGGATATGTTTCACAATTAATAATGTTGTCTGAACACCGAAAGATAGGGTTGTTTAATGCTGGTTCCCTAGGCACAAACCAGGACAGCTCTGTGGCTAAGTTAAGTCAACGCAGTGTGGATGTCTTGGTGATTGAGAGAAGGTGAGGAGGGTCGTGCTCTGGCAGTGGCAGGATATCTGGCAGTGGCGGTGGTGGTGTAGGCTTTTACATTAAGCACGGTGTGCATGCGCGCATCTGGGACCATCCAGTCGACCTACTGCATAAAGCTGTAGAGCAAATGTGGTTGAGTCTAGACGCCCGCCCTGGTTAGACGTTGACATCTTCTTGGACGTTCTCACAGACATCATAAACGCAATTCCTTGCCATGACTACTTCGTCCTAGCTGGCGATTTTAATATAAATATGTTTAATAGTGATGATCTTAAACCAAATAAATTGTTGACATTTCTATCGTGCTTAAGTCTTAGCCAATTAGTGCAAGCCCCTACACATTTCACCGAAACATCACAAACACTAATAGACAGTGTCTATCTAATTTAATAGCAATAAATATTACTACAGAGCATGTAGGGTCACTATATGGCCACTGCATTGTGACATGCGAACTTGAAGTTAAAAGGGAGAAGATAAAACCATATATAATGACATATAGACCAATTAAATATATTAATATAGATAATTTCTAATTCTGACTTATTAGCAATTCAAAGGGGTTAAATTTCGACACTTGAAGATGTTGACAAGATAGTTAACACATTTAACCATAGTGTCTTGACTCTGTTTGAGATTCCCACTGTTGTCAAAACTCGCTCCCATCCATGGATTACGGACACGAGAAAAGTGGTGATAAAGCCTGTAAAGAATACGAAGACTGAAAGTAAAAAAAAATTATTAAATATAAAAGTTTAAAATCATTGGTAAATAAGGCACTGCTTAACGAAAAATCTGCATACTTCAAATTTACCATCAATGATAAAATAAGAACCCCAAAATTATTGTGTAAAAATATAAAAACAAGCATCTTGCCAAAGAAACTATAGAGCTCCCCCCCACTTTCACGACCCAAATTCCATAAACAGACATTTTGTGAATATCTCTAATTTACCAGAACCTTATCTATCCACATTAACATACTTTGAATTCCATAAGTTTAGTGAAGTCACATTTCAATTTAAGCCTGTTACATTAAATAAAATTACTCAAATTATAAAATCGCTCAAATTAGAAACAAATAATAAACTTAAAAATGATTATTCTAATCATGCCATACTCAGTAGAATCCATACTGCTATGGTTAATACATCTATCACAACTACGACCTATCCAGATGTATGGAAATTAGCAGTGGTACGCCCCTTACCGAAAATTACAAATCCCACAAGTGTCAGGGACTTAAGGTCAATAAGTTTAGTTATAATATTAAGTACACCCGATACTGCCTTATAAGTTGCCAGTTCTCCTGTAGTAGGTCAGCTGGCAGAGATTCCTATTTGGGATAAGCTGTAGCTTTGTACTCAAAGTATTGTATGTCTTTTTTACATTTATGTGTTTTAAGTGTACAAGGTTAAATAAATAAAGAATTCAGCCATGCTTGTCAAAAATAATAGAGAAAGCAGTCTCTGAGCAAGTTACAAGTTATCTTGAAGCCCACAATATGTTACCAGAAGCTTAGTCAAGCTTCAGAAAAGGTCGCAGTAACGGTTACAGCATTGCTTGATATTACTGATACTATTCTTCAGTCGCAGCACCATGTGTACCATCCTCGTATTGCTTGAATATTCACGGGCCTTTGATTCTATAAATTTAAGTCTTCTTTTATCCCAATTGAAATATTATGGCTTTGACAGTAACGCAATTTAATGGTTTGATAGCTATCTAGCAAGCGTTCCCAGTGTGTAAAAATGACAAGTTGTGACGGTAATTCTCTCTTTTCAGACAGCATGGCCTTGACCGGAGGCGTTCCGAAAGGTTCAATTTTGGGCCCTATAATTTTTTTACTTTATGACACAGACCTGAAAAATCATTTAACAAACTGTAAATTCCACTTTTATGCTTGATTACTTTTAACTTTTGCAAAATAAACGTTTATTTATTTATATTTATTTACATACTGCATTCAGACATACAACAGCTTACCCACCAACCCATGCTCCTGCCTCCTACCCACCTTTAGGTATACGAAGAGAATTGCGGGAGATGCACGGTTTGCTCACCAGCTCTATTTCCCAACGTGCAACAGCAGACAACAGTGGGACGAGGCTGATGATGATGTACACTTAAACTGCAACGATATGTCGCTCGAAAGTGTTTACGAGAAACAATAAATTCCCCAGCCATTTATTTCATAACAAATGGCGCCCAGCTATCCAAAGGGCAACACTTCTGACGAGATCTGGGGCGATTTCAAATAACTTTTCTTGGAACCGCCACCGCGGCTGCCAAGTGTCCGGCGCACCATTGCCATTGCCAGATAAACATTTATTATCAGTTACACGTTCATCATCATCAGCCACGGAATACCGCTGGACATGAGCCTCCTGGGTGGGAGGCGGTAGGCCGACACTTCGCTTTCCACCTCGGGGCGGCCTCTTTAGAACCTTTCTTCCTTAGACATCATCTTCCTTAGAGTCGGTTCCGCGAGCAATGGATATTCTAAAAACAAACATCTTACGTGTTTGTTTTTAGAAAATCCATTTAAACATCAAAATGAACTTAATAAAAGATTTCTTATGTTATTTACGTTTATTCAAAATTAGCTCCGCAATTTTATTTTTCAGTCTGCGTAAAGGTATAATTCCGAGATGGGCGACCACACGCCGGCGGCGACACCACAGTTTTCTATGAATGTCTATGAAATAGATTCCGACCGTGGCGAGTCTGTGGTCGGCAGCCGCGGTCGCGGCACGTAGCAACAGGCACCAGTTAAAAGGTACTCTATGGGCTGACACGTGTAGTCGCGACATGCGGCCGCGCTTGGTAATAGCAACCGCTACCTCAGGCGACACTGTGTCCACCACAGCCGCCGCCTGCAGTGTCGCCTGTGGTTGCAATCTGCAGCCCGTCTCGGAATGCACCTATAGTAAGAGGTAGTGCCACACTGCATGCTTGCATGCAGTCGAATTGGGCCGGCACGACCGGGGAGGTACCTCTCGCTTACACGAGACTGGCGTAAAGTGACAGCTGTGCTGTCGCGTTTCGTGCGGTGTGTAAGTAGCCGGTGGCCCATGGAGGTGGGAGGAGAAAGGATGGCAGCGCATCTGTATAGCCTCTATGCGGATGTTTGTGGGCGTCGGTAGTCATGAAAATGGCTCCGGCTGCTCGTTTGCCCTCCTACTTATATCATAAAAAAAAAAAACCTTAAATCTACAGCAGCATGCACGAGGTCCATTTCAATATCGGCGGCTGCTTTGATCAAGGATGTCTTGCGGTCGCACTAACGCAACCGCACAGCCATACGCCGATATCTAGTACCTAAGTGATAGATACCTCAGTCCTCACCGATCGTGCCGGACCAACTCGGCTGCATATATGCATGCGGCGTGACACTACATTTTTATTTTTACTTGCAACTCCTACTGAAAGTACCTCTAGTAGCCTTCCTTAGGGTATGTATACCCTCTTGCTTCCTATTATTATTAGGAAGTCTCAGAAAGTACCAGTGCTGAGCACTGAGAAGAATTGTTAGGTTCGATTTCTGAGGTCACAATAATTATGTAGGCGTGTTCAAATTCGTACGAGACGAAGCAAAAAGCAGCTTACATTTAGCAGGAAAATTTTGAAGCATGATCTTCCATCTTGTAAAATCATGTTTATTCTAAGAAGAAAATGAACGCATGATAAGAAACTTGTTCTACGAACAGGCGAGGTTTATCCAATCGATGTTAGGAGTTATACACTCGGAAGTTTGACCATTTAATGGGTCCTAAGTGTTTTTTTTTATTCAAAGCTTGCGTGTTTAAAAACTTTAAACTTTATACACGCAAGAGATCCATTAGTACTAATGTAATCAACCCGAACTACAAAGCTTGAAGAAATGAGGATGGAATCGAGGACTCTACTCTCGTTGGATTACCAATTAATCCATAACTTACCGAGCAGAGCTTTGGTAAAGCTAAGTTATAGCTTGACGTTTTTGACGAGTGACATATAAGACCATAGAAACCGTGACTTTTTTTTCTCGGTAGTCTAAGTACCGTAAGTACTTGTGTTAGAAAGAAGAAACAGAAATATACTCAATTTGTTTTATATATTTAAGAAATTTTATATGTCTATATATATATATATATATATGTATTGACTTCTCTTTTCTGGAACTATAATAAAGGTCCCTCTATAACGAGCAATCGGAGCTGTTTTGTAACTACCCAGTACCAACACCCTACTTTACGTCTCCTATAATTAGTTGCTTATCCCTAAAAAAATGCCAAGTAGTCTAAGTACCGAGTTAGACAACGGAAATACAGGTTTACTTTTCGAACACCGGCCAAATTTTCAGGTTTCGTTCGGAATCATTAATACATTCGATATAATGAAATAAAAAATATTAAAAAAATAATTAGATAAGTACAATTAATTTGTCCCATGTTGTAAAACATATTTCTTGGTCACCGCGTGCATCACACTCGCGACTCGCGGTAGTCCGACGTCACTGACCTTGAAGTCGATACATTTCGTGTTATAACAACAATTCGATTTATTTTTAAGGACCATTTCAAATCGATTTTTATTTAATAAAATATTACAATTAGACGATAAAATTTAAAACACACTCTTGGAATGATGTCTTCTTCCTTATTTCAAAATTTGGCCGGTGACCAAAAAATAACCCTGTATATTCAACATGTTTTATATATATAAGAAGTTTTATATATATGACTTGGGCGGGATTCGTACCCGAGACCAATGCCGCATGCTCCGCTAACCCGAGCTCCGTAACCACTGCGCCAGCCAGTCAAAGATGAACGTGCGCGCTGCGTCGTGTCCCAAGCTTCTAATTAGAGCCTATAAGTTATGCTCTCGCAAATGTTAACGCATGCTAATCATAGACCGCAGTGTCGTAAACTTTAATATTATCTGTAGGTTAGCTCAGAAATTAGTTTACATTCCATAGTGTCACGCCTTTTATTAAGTCACCGCTAGGTGGTCTAAGACAGCATAGAGTAAGCTAATATTATAATAATACATAATACCTATTAGTTATTTATTTTATTTCATTATTAGTTTGGTAAGAGATAGTGTAATGCTGAATTGCAGCCGAAATAGGCCATCATGTCTCCACCTTAGAGCCTTTTTTTTGGTATATGGACGCAAACAAGCATTCGGATCCATTTTCATGACTACCGATGCCCACAGACATCCGTCAAGAGGCTATACAGATGAGTTTCCCCCTTCCTCCTTTCTCCTCCCATCTTCATGGGCCACCGGCTACTAACACACCGCACGAAACGCGACAGCACAGCTGCCACTTTACGTCGGCCTCGTGTATTCAGCTGTATGCAAGAATTCAGTGTTCAACACCATAGTCATCATATAATTCATTTAATCATCATAGTCTACAATGAAATTGCACAATATGCATCACATTAATGAAATATACATTTTATACATAGAATTGTTAGTAAATTAATACAATATAATAATCACAATAAAGACAATAAAATAAAACAATAAAGAGCTTTTCAGTACCTACCGTATCTCTGGCACTCTATCTCTTGAGCCTATCATGTTCACAATGTCGGTGGAGCCGGCCTGAGGCCTCACGCCAAATATAAAACTATAATGTCGCGTTTCATGTGAGTTTTCTGTGGCTCATCGGTGAGGAGAAGGGAAGGGGGACAATACATCTGCACAATATATATGCGATTGTTGATGGGACTAGGTCGTCATCGAAAAGCTCCGCTTTTGATTTATAAGCTCTAATTAGCACTAAAAATGAAGTTTCTCTAAGTATCTTGTTATCCCCTATCACGATCGGCAATTTTAGTGGGAGGATTACAGTATTTTTAATATGACTGAAAACAAAATGTGTCGTGTTTTTAAATTAATTTATTTCCATGGGTTTTCTTTACAATACTAGCTTTTTTGGACAAATTAGTCTTAAATGAAAACTCCATGATAATAAAATTTCATTAAATTCATTAATTAGAATAATCAATATAATTTTCATTAGATTATGCAACCGCCTTACTTTGCGCAATAATTTCCGATGCGACCGAAGAATGTGTTCACATCCGGTTCACCGCAGCACGGCCTTCTGGCCATGGGAAACCGTAACAAGGCTGAATAAATCTTTCGGTAACATAAAAAAACCAAAAAAATTCATCCACAGGTAGACAACCAAATCTTTATGGGCCTGCTCTTAATTAGGCATTGTTATCTCTTTCTATTACTCTCTATCTCTATCTATAACTTTGCAATTATTAAGATAAGCTAAGCTGTCATAGCATAGTTGACGTTTCAGGAAAGCCCCTAATTTTCTATGGTAATAGGAAGTTACACTTACACTTGGTACGTTCCTATAGAATCGAGTGTAGGAAAATCTGAAATTGGTCACATTTAATCTTTATAGCCTTTTTTTTGGGAGTATAGGGCAAACGTGCAGTCGGAGCCATCACAACCGGCTACCTTAGACATCCGCATATCCATTGCCCTCCTCTTCTCCTCTCAAACCGTACGAAACACGACTGCACCGCTGTCACTTTACGCCGGTATCGTGTACGCGAAAGGGGAGCCTACCTGGGAGGTACGCAGGTCGTGCCGGCCCAAATCAACTGCATGTATGCGTGCAGCGTGGCCCTACCTCTTACTCTAAGTCCTCCTAATGAAGATAATACGAGCAGACAACCCAATATAATTATTATGTACCTATGACCTAAGTGAGTATGTACATGTCATATTTAAGTACATGCATGTTCATACATGTTCAAGAATAAAACGACCTTGCCTATTTTATTGACTTACTCATATTTTTTGCATCGTATCCAATACTTTATAGATATTTGTTGTTTATGAGGATGTGATGTATGAGTAATACAACGCGCCACTTCTTCCGTCACGGTTTTTGTGATAAAACCATGATTATGCTCATCACAAAGCACCTATGGTTCGAGTGAATTATTTTATACTTGTTGACCCGATAGCCGTTGTGTCATTATTGGAAAATATATTGTCACGGTAACGTGTAATGTTATGTGGCCGAATTGTCAAATCGTTATTTTGCCCTACAATAGTGTATTTCAAGTCAAGATACCGACTTCAGCACTATAATGTATATTATTAAATTGTAGCTTATATGTTACCGAGGACTAATACCTATATAACAAAAAAGTTTCATCAAAATCCGTTCAGTAGTTTTTGAGTGAAAGCCGCAGAAGGAACAGGCAAAATGATATCTACAGTTTTATTACATGTAAAGATGTAGACTGTAAGCTTGTTTGTTTGAATTACTATTCTAAAAACTTACAATTGAAAGTTGCTTGGACTACCGATACATACAGAGGAGAAATTACTACTAGATAGATAAGTGGCCAATGTTGAAACCACTGAAGATACTGAATACTACCGGAGCGTTTTAGAAGTACCTGTTGTAACTTCTAATAACATATTACAGCTTGTGTGTGTGTGTGTTCTAGGAGTTCCATAATGAAGTATCTAAGGGTAGAACTCTTATCAGTTAAGCTTTTAAAGCATTTACATTAAATTGTTTAATTTAAGGATGTTTCCTCTTTGAAATGAGACGATACGAGTAAAAAAATGTGAGTATTTATTATGCGGTTAGCATATTATGGTCTCGCTTTTTCTAATAGGGCAAGTAGGTTGCCTTCACCGCAGTTAGACTGGTGTTTGGTTAGGTCTTATGATAGGAAAATTGGAATCCATTTTCAGAGGTGTCAATTAGAATACTATTCAACTGATTCATCGCTTAATTCCGTAATTTATTTTTTTTTTAATTTTTTTTATTTTATACCATTTTGATTTGTCATTTTCTGTTGAATCGACAACCGATTGTGCTAATTATCGGAAATATCGAACCGTGGTCCATGGAGGGTGAGTAGGAAGGAGGGCAACGCATCTGTATAACCACATTACGGATGTCTATGGGCGTCGGTATTCATGAAATTGGCTCCGACTGCTCGTTTGTTCCCCATACTATAAAAAAACCCCATGAACCATCGGTAAGTTCTCTATTTTTAATTACATAGCAGCTTTCTACAATGCCAACGTTCTACCAGGAGGTAAGCTGTGTCTAGTGTGTCGTGTATTCAGAGTTGTATTACAGTGTGTGAGCTCATAAGTCGTGGAATACATTAACTCGTACTTAGTCAAAGCTTAATCACGCAGACGTATTAGGCCGCTTTAAGAATTACTAGCTGCGCCACGCGGTTTCACCCGCGTAAATTACGATCCCGTGGAAAATAGAAAATCATCCCTGGATGGCGTCCCATAGGAAAATGTCAGGCGATTTTTACGGGACAAAAACCTATGTGCTAATCCAAGTTACTCTCTATGTGTGTACCAAATTTCATGAAAATCATTTCAGTAGTTTTTGCGTGAAGGAGTAACAAACAAACTTTGGCATTTATAATGTTAGTAGGATTTGGTACTTAGACTAACTTATATTTTGTCTCCGTTTTATCATAATTTGAAGAAATTACATGTGTAATGTCTTGAATTTCAATTATGGCGTTACGTCGTTTGATAGGTAATGGTTCATGTAGGTGGGAGGAGAAATAAGGAGAACGCATCTGTATAGCCTCAATGTCAATGTCTTTGGGAATCGTTACCCAGTTAGGGTATGAATTCTCGATCGTTACATTCTATTATTTTTTACAATATAATTTCATTGGTAGACTCTGTTAACATTTTACTGCCTTGTGGTCTAGTGGTAAGCGTGTTCAACCAAGGATGTGAGGTCCCGGGTTCGAATCCCGGGTCAGACCAAAAATTGTTACTGGATTTTTTTTCTTTTATAGCATAGGAAGCAAACGAGCAGTTGGGTAACCTGATGTATAGTGATCACCAACGCCCACAGACATCCGTAGCACATTGGAATTTTTCAATTTCTAATAGCTGTCCGGAGTCAGGGAATTGGCGAAATTATAGCCCCGTGTGTGAGAGAACGTTAAGCCGTCGGTGCTGCGCCTGATTTCTGTCCGGTCGTGTCGGACTGCCGTACCATCGGAATGAAATGAAATGAGAATGGAGAGCGCAGTTGTGTCGGGCGCACACTTGTGCCCTATAATATGTCCTGCGTAGATTGCTCGTCTATTTAGACGGCCGCCGTAGCCGAAATCAGCTAGGACGACATTATTATAATTTATTTATTATTATTGTCAACAACAATAATAGGCATGCATGTAGTCTAAATATCTAATGTAATCCAAACATACTTTGATAGAATCATAATAAACTTATTCTATCGTGCCATCATTTCATTTATTTACAAATGGTTTCCATCACTTTAAGTGAGCAAGGCTTTAACGTCGACGATGCATCCGTTGACGTGATGATTAGTACTCCAATCAGCTTATAATTTATATGACTCCATCTTAGTTTATAAAATGTCATCTTTGCTCTAGCATATAATAAAACAGTAAATTTAGTGTGTACAGATATTGAATATGTTTATGAAAAACTAATTGGAGGCGATGTTAAAATAGTATCAGAACACTTCTGATATTTTTATAATTTTTTGTCTGTCTGTTTATCCGATTGTCTGTTTGTCCAGGCTAATCTTCGAAACTACTTGGAATGGAAACTTTTTGTGGTGTATACATAGATACTAGCCTAGTCAACATCTAGAATACTACTGCGGGAAAATCGCTAATTCCTACGGTAATTTCAGTGCCTGATTATACTTTACCCGACTGATCTAAAAATTTGAAAGAAACTTTGTTAATAACAGAACTACGCTACGTGTACGAAGTTGCGTGCACCAGCTAGTATTGTTATATATTCGTATATTCTTATGCGGCCCTCAACATTCGTAGAAGCGTTGCTTTCCTTCTTTCCATCCCCAAATGGACCACTGGAAACTCAAAAACCGTACAAAACGACGTACAGTCGTGATATCTCCCCGGTATTGAACTAATTCGTCATAACACCATGGTAGTACTGTAGGCTACCTGTACCTGGTATACGCACATTCACAAGACACAATCATAATACATACAAAATACATTCACAACATATTCATAATACAGACATAATACGCCTTCAAAATTATTTTCGAAATCGTCAATTATTCAATAACGCAGACAAAGTCGAGTGTATCAATTTGTATTTTTTTATGTCTGCAATTTTAAAATTTTGAAGTAAATACATTCTTTCTTTGTTTCTATCTTTCTCGTTATCTTGCGTTTATAACGCAGGTGGTGGATAATAAAAGTTGTCCAGATATTAGTTACATTATTAGCTTATCAAATTTAAACCTGGTTGTTACACAAAGTTTTAGTTTTATCATCGAATTAAATATTTCTTGGAAAAGCTTACCGCTTTTATAGTTTTTTTTAATAGCATAGAGACATTCAAAGAATCAGAGAGATTGATTGATATTTAATGGTTATGTACCTAAATGTTTTTTCTCTACACCATGAACCATCATGTGTTTGGTAGCCAAATCGCACGAAACGTCATAGCCTTATTGACCAGTCATTTGGTCGAAAAACAGGGTTTACCTGGAAAGTATTCCGGGAGTTTAGAAAATTTGTATTTTTATGGATTTCGGTATGCTCTTTTCGAATTTCAACTTTGCCAACTGGTATCTCAGCCGCTTGCGACGCCATTTTAAAAAAAAATGGCGCCTAATTACAGTTTTTTGGGAATACCTATCTCCTTTCTGACGTATTTTGCGAATGAAACATTCATATACAAAATTTAACTAAAGAAATTTTTTCTCGTGCTTGAATGAGTTTTTTTTCAAAATGTCTATTAAAATATAATTTGGCGCATTGGTACAGCAAAATGATTGATTTATGATAAAAACTGGTGGTGGCAAAGTTGAAATTCGAAAAGAACATACGGAAATCCAAAAATACCCATTTTGAAAACTTCCGGAAAACCTTGCCGGTAAAACTATCAAATGACTGGACTATGACGGTACCACGTGAGCGAGTCCTCTCCCCGGTCATCCAGCCCAATTCAACTGCATTGCAGAAACGGCACAATCTCTTCAACATTTTTAGGTATGAGTTTTAAGGAATCTGGGAAGTCTTATCGTAACTACAAAACACTACGTTTAAGGCTGACAAAATAAAACCTTTTCTAATTAAAATAAATTTTCAATTAAAAAAAAAAGATACGATCAGAATTACTTCCACTACCTCTTCCCAAACGGGGCCTCTGCAGGGTCCCATACCTCAAAAGAAAAACATTTTACGATTTTGTCGTCCGACCGTCTGGTAAGATGAGTACTAATAAAGAAATAAACCCAAAAATGTAAAAAGTATAATCATTGAAAAAGAAAATAATTACAAACTTATATTACAGACACGTCCCTAGCGCACAGTTTAAATCATGTAATACTTGTATTTATATACTTCTCTGAAAAAACTAGCACCAAAGATGCGGAACCCTTGCGAGAGTTCAACCAGTCCTTAACCGGTTTTCGTTGGTGGTCCAACGAAGGTAAATACTCCAAGTCATTGAAATTCAGTTAACCTTTACGCCATGACAGTTATTGACTCGTGAGAAAATCAAGTGTCAAAACATCAACTCGAAGCCCAACCCAAAAGCTCAAACTGTACAAAGCTCGCATTAGTAACAGTGACTTGTCAAGGCTGCGATCACATAATTTTGTTACTTATGTAATAGTTTATTTATAGATAATACAACTTGTTACTTGTGTAATTTTTGTATTGTATTATTATTTTTGTGCATAGAAGGTGAAGGAGCTTTAGGATCTCTTTTATAGTATACTAGCTGCATGCTGCGGTTTAATCTGCGTCAAATAGTATGACAAATAAAATTCATCCCCTTAGGAGCTGCATTTTAAAAAATCCCTTTCAGTGCTCATCTATGTCAAAGCTGAGCAGCTGCGGTTGGTATATAAGTCAGTTCATTTGTCGAATGTCGTCACTCCACCTAGCTGCAGGAACTTAAGTCTTGCTAATGTATAGTAAAAAACAAATATTTGCAAACGTCAACTGTATTTGTATAGAAAACATTATGATCAGAACAAAACCTCATTAAAAATCTACGTGACGCAAAAGTTACCTATATGGAAACTGATTTTCTCTCATTTTTTTTCATAGTCCTTTCCTATATGGTTATTGTTGTTGTTGGTTGTTGTTGACGATGATGAAAACGCAAATTAGGGCCTCATCTGTAGGACCTCCCAATGCAAAAACAAGGCTTGTAAGGGCTTACTATGACGATGTGAAACATTTAAATCCTACTAATATTATAATTGCGAAAGTTTGTAAGGATGTTTGTTACTCTTAACTTTACAGTAACATAGCTTTCATATCAGAATAACATAATAAGTTAAAATTTTGAATCATTTTTGAAGTCCGAAATCCACGCGGGCGAAGCCGCGGGCGGAAGCTAGTATTTCATAAATTAATGTCACTCATGTGTTGTTCATTGATGTGACGTCATACATGACGTATTAAATAGGTACTCATGGGTGTGACGAGATGGATTGCGGATGCATAGCACTTGCCAGTGTTTGTCGATATATCGATGTCGATATGTCTATTTATTTATTACTTACATTACATTGGTTTAATTTAAATTATCAACCGATGTAAGCTGCTCCTAAGTATCCTTCGATTACATTCTAAGTTTCATCTCTCTCCAAAACCAACAAGATTCCGAAGCAAAATTCTAAATAAACACTAATGAACATAGATGTCTCATAAAAGTATGAGCACTTAGAACTCTCCAGTTTCGGAAAGTCATCACTTTCCATTTAAGTTCAGCGAGGAAGATTTCATGAAACAACCTCTTAAATGTTCGATGAAATAAAGAATAATACAAATAATGGAAGACAATGGATAGGCTCTTTCCTGCTATCCTGAATTTTGATTTCTTCTTTCATCTGTGAACCTATTACGCTTTCATACATCTTTTGTACAAACAATTTAACCTTATAGTTTTTGGTATTTTTAGATCACTTAAATAATCTCTGGCAAATCTCAGTCATCGTTGCAATCTTCACACTCTCACACTTAAACAATAATCCACATCTAGACTTAGCCTAGAACATTTTAATATATGAAACATCGCACTAAAAATACACACTGTATTTTAGATATTGCGGATGAAGAGATGTGATATGACCGGGTAACATCGATATAATTGGTGCGAGCTATTGTAAGTCACTTTAGCACCTAGACTCACTGACTCAATTATATATTGCATCATCGAAGGATTGAGTCACGGACACAGATTCAATCCGAGTCCTTTTTGTACGTGGGTTGGGACCTTTTAGTCATCGTTTGAGGTCACTACCGACCGCAACGTTGTAAACAATTTGTAAACGCAACCTGATCCTAAGCATGATGCACCGCTTCCACTTATCGAGTCATCGTAGTTAGAACTATTACAAGCTATGAGTAGGTTAGCAGTGGATAGTTAAGCAGACTGAGTGTCAGCGGTCACGTGTGCTTGCTGATTGCATGTGGCGAGAGTCTTCTTGTGCCGGAATATATCAACACGTTTGCTTTTTCATCCTTATAATTGACTTCGTCTTAGCCTCATATAGGGGCTGATATATAAAATTAAGTCGCCTTTATTAGACTGAATTTTATACTGAGCGGGCAGGCAAGCCAGCAGAAAAACCGGGCCCAGTCCTAGATTAAGTCGAATATACGAATCCGGGTTTATTAACTATGTTTTACACCTAGCGCACTTAGAAAATGTACTTAAGCTAGAAAACTACCGATGAGGTTTTGAGCATTTGGGCATGTTTTGGACATGGCGGGTTTGGAACCTGGTCTGACAAAGAGATGTTTTCCAATCCTAGCGTTGTTTTTAACAAATTGTTGTTGTTATTGACAGTGAAATAGTAACAACATTATTATTGCATGTTGATAATAATAACAATGATTGTATTCTACATGCAAATAGTATTTGCAGAAATTTAAGGAAACTGAAAACAATGGCTAGTTGATAAGAACTTGCGTACGGAAATATGCTGTGTAAAATAGTGCGCACGAACAAAGTCGTACTTATTCGTTTTGATAATGGAAAAGTACAGCTAATTTCAGTAAAGGTTAAAGAAGAAATAAGTCACAAAACCTGGAAAATTATGTATTAAACTTATTTTTGGTGTTTATTTTACTTGTATCCCAGTCATAGGCTGTTAAAGAAAAATATATGTTGTTTTTTACTATCCAATTTTAGCTAGTAAGTAGTGCCACACTCCATGCGTGCATGCAGCCGAATTGGGCCGGCATGACCGGTGAGGGGCGTCTAGCTTACACGAGACCGGCGTAAAGCGACAGCTGGGCTGTCGCGTTTCGTGCGGTGTGTAAGTAGCCGGTGGCCCATGGAGGTGAGAGGAGAAAGGGGGCAGCGCATCTGTATAGCTTCTATGCGATTGTCCATGGGCGTCGGTAGTCATGAAAATGGCTCCGACAGCTCGTTTGCCCCCTATATCATGAAAAAGCTTCCTCCTAATATTGTAGTCCTTACAGCATCGTTTCTATAGACCCTGGATATAGTAAAAGGTGCGTGCTGCATTACAGGCCAATTGGGCAGGAAGGGCCGGGGAGGTATTCCGCACACAAATGTTTTGACTGACTCGTGGTCTAGTGGTAAGCGTGTTCAACCACAGACGTGAGGTCCCGGGTTCAAATCCCAGGTCGGACCAAAAATTGTTATTGGGATTTTTCAATTTCTAACAACAGTCCGGAGTCAGGAAGTTGGCGGTATTACACCTCCGTGCCTTGGAGAGCACGTTAAGACTGCCGTCCCTTCGGAATACGACAATGAGGGAATAGAGAGTGCACTTGTGTCTGCGCGCACACTTGTGCACTGTATAATGTCCTGCGCAGATGGCTCGTAGCTCGTAGCTGCGCAGCTAGGACGACATTCACCTCCCGTAAGTGACAACTATGTAGGACGCTTAGCTATTCTAAGCTAAGCTTTGTAAGTTTCCAGTGGCTCATTGAAGGCAGAAGGGGGAATAAGGGCGAAGCATTTGCATAACAATAATCCATATATTTATAAGCGTCGATAGGTACCTTAAATCACCGACTGCCCGTTTTTCTTCCTATACCTACAACATTAAAAAGGCGTAAATTCTTATTGCATTTATATATTTTTTTAGCTATAGGTAATAAATATATCGATAAGTTGCTTTAGTTAGTACTATAATTTGTTGATTATTTCAAAATATCACTCTTATCCATTAGCACCAGCGCAATTGAAGTAGAAAAAAATTCAATAAAACTCGAGTCCTTAACACCATTTTAAGAGTCCAATTACAGTTAAAAACGTTTTGCAATAAAAATAGCGTTACGAAATGCTTTAACATCACAATAGCCTAATTTGAGAATAAACATACTCCTACTTAACCTTTACATAAGCAGCTTATTGGGTTATAAACAGATGCCGTTCTTAAAATCCTATTAGCGAGTATTTAAGTGTTAAACACGATGCAAGCCTTAAGCTTAGTTTACACTGCGACAAAGTATAGTTAGTCCCTATATACTTTCAGTGTGACCATCGGGTGTATGCTTAGATGTCACTGAAGTTGGATTATCTTTTTTTTTTTAATTTGTGCCATATATTTTTTCGACGTTAAAAGTTCTTCAACTAGCGCACAACCATTATTATTAGTCCAGTATACTCTGCTTAGTGTTTTAGGACAAGACTAGAAATTTTACACAGAAGCAAATACCTCATAAGTTTCCGCACTAACTAATTAAAATAAACAAAAATAAAAGTATACATAAAATAATTGATAAAAAAATACCAATAAAATATTTGGGAATAACATGGAACATCAAATATACACTTACTTATATTTCTAAGTTCAGAATTGGTATAGTAGTTCTTTTAAGTAAAATCAATTTTATTAGGTAATGTGTCTTACACAAAGAATGTGGGCCATGTCGTACCAGGTAATGAAACGGTCGTGAACAGACGTGCCATTAGTATGAAAATTATCCTAATTTTTTAAGGTGTCAAAAACATTAGATTTGTTTCTAGAAATAGCTACAAAAAAAAGATATTAATATATTTTTGTTTCGTATTTTTAAATGTTTTATAATCTGTATGTCATATTCAGAAGGCTCTCAATAATGATTCATTTCACGTAAAAAATATTTCACTTTTTAAAGACAAATTATTATTTATGTGTTTTCGTAAGTTGTAATTTAATTAAATAAAAATATTAATGTAAAATCGATCATTGATGTTATTTTAAACAAATGTAATTATATTATAAATTCAAAATATTAATTTCATATTAAGGACAAGGTTTTTGTTAAAACTTTTATTTTTATTGACTTATAACGGAACGTCATTTGTCGTCGACTTGAGTTATTGATTGACAGCCGGCGATCATTCGCATCGTACTCGCTTGGCGTGTTGTTGTGAATAATTGTGATACCTACGTACTGTTTTCTATATCCTTCTATTGTTGGCCTTTTTTTATTTATGTAACTTCTCATAAACCCTACTTTTGTTCTTCCTTCTAGCTTATATTTATGTAATCTATTTTTCGATTTTTCCGCTAATGTTATAGGTATTATAGTGCGATATTATATGTGATACTATATTATAGTACGACTTCTAGTAGATTTTATGATGGTGATTAACAACTAACATTCAATACTTTGAAAGAAAGTGAAATTATAAACAAGGTCGCTGAATATACACTTCTTGACTACACTGCAGTTGGGTTAAAGGTAATTGTCAATTCTAACCTAAAAAGAATTGTTATTGTAATTTAAAAAAATCGTGGCTATTTAAAAATAATTTTCAAATGGAATTATGCTCAGAACATATGAACAATCTAATCTAACAATAGTTTATTTTGGGACATTAAAAATAAAAGTCAAGTCCAGCTGCTATACAAATATGGCCCATGTTCTTTCAGTTTAAGTTCATTTACGACTTAATGTATATAAGAGCTTCTTTATCGCATCATATTAAATTCTGTATGCATAAATGTTAACGTCATAATAATAATAGAGTATCTAATAAATGTCTCTAAATATTATGTGATACTAAAATAAAACAATTACTTATCTTATTCCCTGTTATAGATTTACTCGGGACAATACGCTATAAGTGTTATAACATTAGTCTGATTGCAGAATTTGAGCTGGCTTTTCACTAAGCCCGGAGAATACAGTGTCCAGAGTCGAAGGACCAAATTTGAGATTTACCCGCCAAAAATTATTACAATTGCATTGATTTTTTAATAAGCCCGTCATTTCACATTCATGGTTACGAAATTTTCCAGAACGAAAAACATACATATCCATTTTCAAAGGTCGAACAAACAATCAGATTGTCCGAATCGTTTACCCCATAAAAGTAATACGCCAAGTTATTTTTTCGATCATAAAAAAGCTCTCGTCTGCATGCGCCGTAACAGTAAACGATGTCGTCTTTTAAATCTCGTCAAATGTCAAGGTCTCCAATACAGTTTAACAAGTGCCCAATGCGAAGCCATAACAATACAAGTTGAATATTGAATATTGTTGTAACCCGATCTGAACATTGTATATAATATTAGCCATATGTATATATGCCTATATGCCAATAGACATTTGTATATATATTTTTTTTTAAACAATATAACGAAAAATTAATAGGTTAAGGATATAGTATGTGGAAATAGTGAAATGGTTGATGCACCTATGTTTAATTTACACAGGAGGCGTTAGGAGAGAGAGACAGACAGAGATAATTTGTTGTAGGTGCATATAGATATCTATACGTGTTTCCAAGAGCAGTATTTACGCGAAAAATTCTGAATTAAATTTCATGCTATTTTCATAATAATTATTATGTTAAAGATATAGAAACAATACACCAACTCTGTTGTTTCTTTTGTAAAAAACGCAGGCAGCCTTAGGGAGTACCTATATAAGACAAACTTAAAACTATCTTAAAATGCTAATGGCAACACGGTGAAGTGGAGGTAGTGCCACACTGCTTCCTTGCATGCATCTCAATGGCGCCGGCACGACCGGGGAGATAGTCTAGCATAAGTGATAACGGCGTAAAGTGACAGATGTGCTGTCGCGTTCCGTGCGGTGTGTAAGTAGCCGGTGGCCCACGGAGAAGTGGGGAGAAAGGAGGGCAGCGCTTCTATGTTTAGTTTAATTTAATTCCAATAATAGCGATGGTATTTAGGATTATAATATGTCTTAATATTTCTCGGAATCCGACGCAAGTTTTAATATATTATATTATATTCGTGACTAGTAAAGTAATATATAACGCTAGTTGCCACATTAATATGTTGATTTGTCACCTCCGTTTTCACAATTACACGCAACTGGGTGTGGGATGGCACCCGGGAAAGATGACCGGCAGCTTTCTTCAATCTTTTGATAACCCTTACGTCCGTATAATAAAAGTAGGTCGTCTGTATGAAAAGCAATGTTCATGAGCATAGCTACGTTAATATTGTCCTGTTTCTAGTCTCGTCGTCGGAAGAGTACTCATGGAAATTCGATGAAGCTGTTTTGGACTTCTCTTCCCTTCTAAGGCAAAACTTCAGGTGCTAAAAAATCTAACTTGCCCTATGCAGGGCCGGAATTAGTCCGCCATAGCAGAGTTCAAGTGCCATAGTGTCTGTCGGCCAACATTGTTTGTTTGTTGTTTTGTGTTGTTTGTTTGTGTTGTATGTTTTTTTTCTGACCTGACTTTGTTACGGAATCGAGCTCTGTCTGGTTCTTCTCTCTTCGTCTTGTTTGCTTTAAAACTCAATCAAAAATTCTCGCGTTTACTGCTATTTACAGAAACGTGGTACTCAAAAATGCCTACATCTCAATATTTATTGCAATGCGTGATGACTCTAGATCTAGAAAGTCATGAACGAAACTAGACCAATTTAGGTAATTAGCATTATTTAAGATCACAATTGAAGGTTTGTTTTTTGGCTTTTAGCCTTTTCAGTTTCAGTTTATACTGATTGTCTGTGAGCACTGAAGTTTTTATGGTATAGGGGGGCAAACGAGCAGTCCTAGCCGTTATCGTGACTACCGATGCCCATAGACATCCACATAGAGGCTACACAGATGCGCTGTCCTCCTTTCTTCTCCATTCTCCATGGGCCACTGGTTACTTACAAACCACACGAAACGCGACAGCTCAGCTGTCATTTTACGCCGGTCTCGTGTAAGCGAGAGGTACCTCCCCGGTCGTGCCGGCCCTATTCCGAT
>LUGF01027590.1:284572-319587 GCA_001625245.1 Calycopis cecrops | reverse complement strand
CGGGTATTAAAACACTCGTGAGGTACTATTTTGAAACTCGCTTCGCTCGTTTCAAAAATTCACACTCGTGTTTTAATACCCTTCTTTATATGACAGTTGCATAAACTACTATTATCGCGGCTTATTGAATTTTTCAAAGTCCGGTCTTCCCACAAGGCCAGATCTGGCCTCTCGATAAAATCAGTTGTCAATTCCCATAAGGCCACATCTGGCCTCACTCTTCAATCGACGTTAATATTATAAATGCGAAAGTTTGTATGTTTCTCCTTCACACAAAAATTGCTGAACCGATTTTCATGACATTAGGCACACACATAGAAGGTAACTTGGATTAACACAGGATACTTTTTATCCCGAAAAAATGTTCATACGGGATGCCATGAGTTCAGAAGCTTTACAACAGTCAACAACCATGGTCACGGTTGAGTAATTTTCTCGTAAACTTAAGACATGATTATAATAGACAACAAAAGCTCTATTATTACCAGTCCTGCAATTAATATCCTTAACCTTCAGTACCTTCAATTCATATATAATAATAATTGCCGTTCAGCATTGACCTGGGAATTAATATTGTTCGTGTCCTCGAAATAAGATTCTTGCATAATAAAGTGATAATGAATTGTGCACAAACACAAAGCTTTAGGTATCGTTAATCAATCATAAATTTATCTACGAATTATCACGACTAGGCGAGGCCGCTATTTCTCTTTGTTATTCCATTTGTAATCAATTCCAAATATCATTACAATAGGTATTTTGACCACTCGATCAATGTATTTATTAGTAATGATGTCTTAATTTCAATGAATATTACGTGAATATTACTCATTACAATAAAAACAACTTTTACGGATGTTATAACTTTACGGACTTGTAAAATAATTAGTACATAGCAGTTTATAAAAATTGTAACCATAGGTTAAAATAGTTATAAACTAGCTGCGCCCCGCGGTGTCACCCGTGCAAATTTCGAGCCCGTAGAAAATAGAAAATCATCCCATTCCATGGGAATTTTTCAAGATAAAAACCTATATTTGTACCAAATGCGTGAAGGAGTAACAAACAAATTAAACTTTATTAAACAAACAAACATATAAACTTTGCCATTTATAATATTAGTAGGATTCCTATTTACATAACGTAAAATCTATCCAAAAGGAACTATTTATATTTTCGGAATGAAATGTAGCGTTTACTGTATTTCAGAATGTTAATTGGTCGAGCGAAGCGAGCCCACATTATCCCACTGCCAGTACATTTTTGTGGTACACTTTACGGAAAGCTACTAGACTTGGGTTTGGATTTTAGCACAGTAATTTAAATATATGTCTAGATGTGTTATCTAATATTTAAAAAAAATATAAGAAATATTTATGCCAGGTTAAAAAATCTCGCGAGCCCTTTGTTACGCTAGTAGGTACCCATATGTCAAATTTTATCCATCTGCATTCAATAGTTTTTCCTTTGCAGGATAAAATATATTAAGGAGCATGGTTGGTGGCTCTAAAAATAATACAATTGTTTTACAACTTTTTTGCGAGGTTTTATGTTAAAAAGAACTAAAAACTCTTAAAAAATAATGTACTAGTACTGTTCTTACTTTTTGAGGTTATATTAGTATCAAGAAGTAGGTAGTAGTCTAGTAGTGTAGTATATTTTTGAAATCGATCTTTTGCGTCCTTTTCAAAATGGTCGATACGCGGTCTTGTCTACACTAATATGTCTGACAAAAGAGTTGTCTGTACCATAGATAAATTGTGCACGCATGCCTTGCCTTTGTCCCGTCAATATGTCAAGCGGTGCTCCCATCTTGCGCAGGCGATGACACAGAATCACTTTCTTGTCTCGATGTATTTCCCAAATGTTTTTATTGACGAAAATATATGGTTACCTAATATTTCTCGAGAAATTTCCTTTGAGTCTGTCGCGCCAAGTTTTATTGTAATTGGAATGGGTTTCTGTCGTCCTGGTGATGAATTTTGATTTTGAAGTTTTTAAAATTGGTTTTGATATTTTTTTTTTTTCAAACTTTTGTTAATGATTTTTGTGATTGATCTTAGGCATATTTTTACACTTTTTCATTACACATATAAAGATAAAAACTGAGTGTGTGTCAGTGACTGATGTTACTCTTCAATAATTAGTTCTTTATTCTGAAGTTTAAAAAACTTATGCAATGAGCTGGCGTTACGCTAGATTGCTTGACAACTGTTTCATTTAAGTAGTTCTTTACCTACCTCAAATTTTATATCTTTGATTGATAAGTAAATAATAAACTCTTCTTTGTGACGCGGGAAACGGTTCCACGCAATGTCTAGGGGCACTAGTCCTGTTGTGGATGGACTATTTTGTAAAAGACTATAGGGTTTAATGGGACCGGAATCCTTCTGGAAAGGGGCTACTCCGAGAACGTATTCATGTACCTATATTATACGATGAGCTTCATACATATTACCTAATTGTGTATGTACCAGAACCCGATCAAATAGTGTTGGGTATTGAGAAAGGCCAATGTCCAGTGGTGACTGATAAAGATGATGATAATGAGGATGGCGATATTTATTTCTATAATTAATCAATAAACGCCCAAAGAGGCAAGTCGAAAGACGCTTGAGCGTGGTACCTAGACCGGCGACTTTTATATGATGTAAAGCTCTAAGTTGTCCTCGACATTTGTATAGTGCACTACGTAATGTTTACATGGATGTTTATGGGCGTCGGTAGTCACAAAAGCCTGCTTCTTTTGCCTCTTTATACTAATACTAGTCGAGTCGTGCCCACTTCGTAGGGGATCAAACATAATAAATAAAAAATCGTAATAAAATAGGGCCAGTATTACTTTCTAATAATGTGTCTTTCTATTAGTGAAAGAATGGTTGAAGTCGATCTATTAGTTTTGAAGCGTATTCATAATTCAATACAAAAAAAAAATACCTTGCCTCTTTATATACTTATTAGTATAGATACAAATAAAAAAAACGCCAAAATCCTTGAATTTTTTTATTGATACAGAAGCTTAAAGCTTTCTAAGCAATTTTAGGCAAGAGAGTTTATTTATGATCTGAAAATTTCTTATTAATATTATACTAGTTGAGTCGACTGGTTCTAGGATGGAGAGCGTCTACCGGCAAACGTAGTGTGGGACGCCTCGTGACTAGATGGAGCGACGGAGGGAGGAAGTGGGACAGGATAGTGGAAGATGGAGGCCAGTGGCCTACTATGGGAGAGGCCTATGTCCAACAGTGGACAGCAATATGCTGATGTTGATTATGATGATGAATATTATATTCATAAAATTTTTAGTAAGACCATTTTGTATCGCTTCAGAAAAAACTCATTCATGGAATTTAATATTTTTTAGTTTCATCTATTAGGTAGCACAATGTGTGGTAATAAAAAAACGTGATAAGTAAATATTATGTCCATTTGAATAAAAATGTTAAACTCTTGACAAAAGCAATCTTGTGATTGCTTGCCTTATAAAAAGTTATGAGAACATTGATAGCTTTGAAATTTCTAATTAAGTTAACGTCAAGTTGTAATTAATTACATTACCATTGGTATATAGAGGCCTTGGTGTAATTACACAGTGACCATTGGCCATGTAATACGTGTAAAAAACGTTAATTATTGTGATACTCATTTATTACAAGGTCATGGGATGAAAAGTTTATGATAGAAGGCAAGAAAATCCAACGAAAGAGAAACACGCTTCTATATATCCTATTGTAATGTTATAAATTATTCGATTTTTGCGATGTTACGGTTGATATTATTTCATTCAAAAACTGCAAGGATTCGAATATTTTCTTGCATAGATATAGATCATAATTTGGAGTAATATAAGTAGAAATTACTTTATATTCAAAATAACGAAACGGGATAGATTTTATATGTAATGACGGGGTAAGTACATTTGGTGTGATCTCTTGTTATCGGTTCCTCTGAGTAATTAAATAAATAATTAGGTTTCCTAAAAAAATACATTATTTTATATTATTGTTTTATATTACCTAACATTTATACTTTCAGCTTTCTAGCGGGGCTCCGCGGTTTTATCCTCCAAAGTTTCGATCCCGAAGGAATATCGAGATATTTGTATAGATGTTGACCGGTTCTCAGATGTACCTAATAGGCACACAAAATATCATATGATCGCTCTAGCGTTTCGGAGGAGTATGATAACTAATATTCACATTGAAAATTTCCAACGATTCACGAAAATATATAGAAAATAATAACTTAGTGGACATACGTGATAGTTAGTGAAAACCTTGATGAATGAAATAAAAATTCACGAATTTAAAATTGTAAAAAAATGTCAATACTTGCTATTAGTTTTCCGAATAAATTAAAAATGAAATTAAAAGGCGAAAACCTTTTTTCTTAACATAACATAATTATTACATATAAAATTAATGAAAAGTTTTGACCGGAACCCGTAGGTATTACCGAATTCGGAATATATTAGTGGTAAAAAAACAAAATTTATATAATCCGATAAAATGATGACAAATAAGACAGAACAACATGATAAGAGGCAAGTTTATTATCACAGCTGATCAGCTTTTTCATAAATTACCAAATGCCTGAAATTGATAGAATATCTAGGATGAGGTAATTAGGAGGACACGCGTGTGTCATCATTATATAATTCTTAACTAATGTAACAATACTTTAAAACATTGCAATATACCATGTGAGGCGTGTGCGGTGTTGGGCCCTGTTGCTTTTAGATCCAGGGCCCTCTAACTATACGGCTGAAGGCAGCAGGGGAGGGTGGCAAGCAGGGGTTTAGTCGGTAGGGGCGCACGATACAGCGCCGAGCCCGACACTGGCCCGGTAGCCACCCAGGCTACCCGGTATCGTGTGTAAATGCATTCCCCTGCGTCACCGAAAAAAAAAAGGCGTGTGCGGTGTAAGTCGGTGGCCCATGGAGGTGGGCGGAGGAAGGATGGCAACGCGTCTGCCTCTTTGGGGATTTCTATGGGCGCCAGTGGTAATTAAATGTCTCTAATTGCACATTGGCTCCCTTATGCTATAAAAAGGACTCCTGAAGTAATGTAGGTAAACTCCAAAATTCTTAAAAAATATATTTTCTATAATATTTTCTTTTCCTCTATTGGTCTCTTAAAATATAATAAGACTATTTGTGTTAACATCAAAAGTCGGATGACGAGTTATCTAAATGATTGAAGGCAAATCTCAAATAAAATGCCTTAGTTCATCTATTTTCTATATTTAATCAAATTTTGAGAAGTCGTTAAGGTAATGTTAAAAGTCCTTAAAAATTAGGAGTTAAGAAAAAAACGCCTAATTTAGACATGTAATTTCAAAAGGTTTTTTCTACTTGAAAAGCTTAAAATAATCTAATTTCGTTTAATAATTAAATACTTTTGAAAAATATGTAGTGGAAGTCGGTAGCAACAACAAATGCTTAACACATATTAGGTTTGTAAGTCCAGACTGCCTTTTGGTCTAGCGGCAAACATGTTCAAAGAGGTCTCATGTTCTAGTCAGACCAAAAAGTTTTATTTTCAATTTCTAATAACGTTCTGGGGTTAGAAAGTTGACGATGTTATACGCTTGTGCTTCGGAGAACACGTTAAGCCGTCGTCGGTCCTGCGCCTGATTTGTTAAAAAGATGGAATAGAGATTGCACACACGTGTGCATTACAATATGTCCTGCGCATCTGGGTAGTCACTCTAAAGGTGGCCGAACTAGTCATAAGGTGAAAAAAAATGAAAAAAAAAGAAATATTAGATATATAAGTTCGCTTTAGCTCATTGCTCGAGCTGACCCGATAGTAAAATTCTATAGGGGCGCTGATTTTTTTTTGTAATGCAGTGCCATCAGCCGCTATTTGAAGGCATGTACAAGCAACAGGGCCCCTCCAGCGACAGGCTGGCGTCGGTGAAATGGCCAGACTTCTCTTCCTTGGGGACTGTCAGGCTGCCTTTGAACAGTCTCTACTTCAACGTTGGAACCGTGCAATGGAGTCAGGTTCCCAATTTAATCCCGGGTTCCAATCCACGACGCCATCTGCTAATTCATAGGGACGGGTGGAGGATCTCCGACATTGGCCGACCCCGACCGCCACCCAGGGGCCAACCATCAGACGGCCGCAGAGGACAGGGAGAACGGCAACGACACACCGCATCTACTCTTCCTCTGCGGCCCCATCGCCGACGCATCTGAGGGTGCGCCCCCGTTCGGTCGCGGGAGATAGGGTGCATGGCAACGACGCACCGAGACACCTCTCCTCTCGCGACACATCCTTCATGGACGCAACCAGAGCCAATCGGGACTTGGGAAAGCCCACTCGGAGCATCCCCTACTGGGATCCCTCTTGGCTTCACCATGGGGGCTCAAACCATGGTTACTATGCCCCTCACCACGACAAGGTAGAGAGAGATCCGTCGAAGTGGAGGGGGGACATGATTTGCTATAATTTTCAATAATCATACATAGCAATTCACACATAGCAGTCTATATGCCCTTCAAGGCATTAAATCCAGGCCCTTAAATAATTTAAGGCATTTAAGCAATTGGTACTTTTGCTACGAAGTTCATCCGGCACTACTTCTGCCATATTATATCATACATGTGTTAGTATACGTTGTAAATGAGTATAAAGTACATATCATAAAAGGCTGTCCTTGTCACCGACTTAATATTTCGTACATATTTTTATTATCTTGATAAATTGAATATATAATTGAAGTCGGTTTTTTAAAGCATTTTTTTTCTAATAGTTTACTGTTTGAAGAAACACGCATGAAAGAAGACGTTAACTTCTTGATATTTTGCCAGGGCAGGTGTAATAAAGTAGATTATAGAAAGTTTAGATTTTGAAAATGTAATGAATCAAATGAGACGCAAAGGTAAAGGTATTTTATTTAATCATTGGTCATTTTTATAATGTCACTTTATAATAACAATATCAGGACTTTTAAAATGTTATTTATTTTAAATATGATTGTCTTAAATCTAAAAATATTATGTTGAGTTATGATATAAATTAAAAATAAGAATAAAATTATGTTTCTGATACAATTTTATTTTGGAAAATGGTGGAATCAGTTCTTGCATTTCTAATCATTCGGATTATTTTTTTTATTAAATTTCTACATATGCATATTTTCTACAATACGTGACATAACAATCGCGTTGTTGTTTCGAATGGATCATCTAGATCCAAAAGAACATTATATTTGTAAGAGGTAGTGCCACACTGCATGCTTGCATGCAGCCGAATCGAGCCGGCTCGACCGGGGAGGTACCTCTCGCTTACACAAGACCAATCTGTTCTGTCGCGTTTCGTGCAGTGTGTAAGTAGCCGGTGAAATGTGAGGAGAAAGGAGGGCAGGACATCTGCATAGCCTCTATGCGGATGTCACGGAAATGGCTCCGACTGCTTGTTCAACCCCCATACCATAAAAAATATTACTGGATAGCTCGCGATGTAAATAACAGTAGGTACAATTTGTTTTACTGAATATTGAGATTTGCTCTTATAAACTTTTGAGTCGGAGCTACGATGCTCTATTAAATTAATGCGTCAGTATTACACACACATATTTTTTTATCCTAAATAGGTACATAATTAAAAATAATTTTATCTACACTAATGTTGTAACATTCTACTTATGTTTTCAATACTTGACTTATAATAACTACTGTTATAGCTCAGACAACAAAAAACTCAATTTAAGCAATTTGACATGTTGTTATAATATCCAAATCGATATCGTAAAATCTCATTATAACACTGTGTGAGAGCGAGAGAGAGAGAGAGAGTGGTGAGAGAGCCTTATTTCAAAATCCTAACAGCGCGCGTTCGCTCCTGATTGGCCCTGCGCGCGCTGCAGCTGCGCTCTCATTGGTTCAATGCCAGCTTGCAAAGGATTTGCGAGAAAGAGACAAAGCTCTACAAAAAAATGAAAGCAAAAATTAACGCCACAGACAACGAATATTCTACTGTTTAGTAGAAATTTAAAAGTAGTCATGTGATTTTTTCACATTATATTTCAACATTGAAGCTAGTATTTTATTAACATTGAATTATAAAAAGTATATATTTACGCGCCGCAATTTTTGCAATCAAATTAAAGTATTTAATAAAAATATTTATCTTCAATGAACATTACATTTTAAATCGTCGGTCAAGCAGTCGTCGCCTCGTCGGTCAAACAGTCGTCGGTCCAATAACGAATGGGGCAATACGCGTGAATTTAATGTTTCGCAATGTTTGATCAATGGATTAATTGCATTGGTGAAGATAAAGTAGTGTATGCAACTGCATATAACACGGGTATTAAAACACTCGTGAGGTACTATTTTGAAACTCGCATTCGCTCGTTTCAAAAATTCACACTCGTGTTTTAATACCCGTCTTTATATGACAGTTGCATAAACTACTATAATAAAAAGATGTAAGTTATTACATAATCATATTCACGTACCTATAGGAAACACAAAATGAATTATGTCATTAAACAATCACACCCCATTTATTTACTCAAGTAGAATATGGTTTATAAATATATGTATATGTGTCGTTTCTATTCGCCTACCTTGAACCAACAAATGAGCCACCGAAAACTTAAAAACTACATGAAAAGAAATGGCGTAGTTGTTACATTACTGCCATAACTGCGGTATGTATTTATAATTAATCTATTTTCGCCCAGAAAGCATCCATGAAGCTTTATAATTAAATCTATAACATTAAGTAAATACGCCAATTGTGCGTACTACCACAGTCATTTAAGTAAACACGAGTCCTACTTAAGTAGTAGGCAGTGGCGCTCTACATTGCACCCGAATCAGGCCAGCACGGCCCAGAGAATAATGTGTGGCCCAATGGCATCATCTATGCGGATTTTGACTAACATCAATTGTCATCAAATTGCTTCAATTGCTGTTCCCCTATGACTTATAAAAGCTCCAAAGCTTTATAAATGACTGGCAAACAAAAGGCACACCATTTTCCTACTATCTTTGTTTATTCATATATTTCTTTTTTGTACAAGGGGGGCATTTTCATGCCTACTGACGCACATAGACACCCGCATTGTAGTTACACAGACACGTTGACCTCCTTCCTCCTCCACCTCACCATGGGCCATCAGCTACATACACACCGCACGAAACGCGACATGACATGTATCACTTTACGCCGGTTTCGTGTAAGCGAGAGGTACCTCCCCGATCGTGCCGGCCAATTCGACTACATGCATGCAGCGTGGCACTACCTCTTACTAAAATTCGTCTGGAGGTTATGTAAAGGACACTCAGGAAGTGTCACTCGCCACAGTGTAAGCTCTACAATGAATTACATCGCGTCCAATCAAAGTGCGGATTAGCTTGCGACGCTATCTCGCGGAGAAGTGACATTTCCGACGTTACTTACTTGGACTTGTTTGCGCCTCCTTTGAGATTAAAAAAACAATGTATTAGCTCATTCCTATTTATAGATGCGTCGTTATTATAATAAAAAACATTTAACCTTTGTAAAGTGTACGATTGAATTAAATAGACAGGTATTCCATTGAAGCTTATTTAGCTTTAAGTTTTTTTTTAGTATTTCTTACCCAAATGTTTAAGTTGCCAATGATAAGAGAATATCAGCTTATTATCATTCAAATAATTCACTTCATATTATATTATTTTATATTATTTTGACATAGGTATATTATTTTGTTAAATTCAATATACGAACTTGAAATTATTTTTTTAAGTTTCTATTGCAACTGCAATAATATTTGTGAAGACTATAGTAAATTCTTGTAGTGTACGTCTGTCTTGCTTCTAAAACTTGACCAGGGGCCCTTATAAGATTTAGTAGGCATCAACAAGCAAGATACTCATATATCAAAGGACTCCGCCCAGATTGTGTCTGGGCATGTGGTAATACTTAACGTATCTAAATTATCAGTTAGCTTAAGCAAAACCTACCTTTACTATTAAATACAATGTTCTAATTCTCAGAAATCGCCAGCATCCTAGATAGTTGCATTGTTTCATAAGGCATTAAAGAATGCTTAAATAGTAATCTAAGGACGACAGCAAACACTAGACTTTTAGAAGCGGCGACCAGCGACTTAGACGCTTTTTAGAAGCTGAATGCGGCGACTAAACGCGGGGAGAGCACGCTTTAAGACGCAAGACGCGGCGACTAAGACGCTAATGTATGTCAATTAATGTCAATTAACGTCAAAATGCAGTCGCGAGATCGCGAAACTGTCGCACGGCTCTACTACGTCCGGTCGCAGAGAGTCGCTAAATCGTGCGACTGCATCCATGCATTTGCAAAGTCATCTGTCGCCGCGTCAAAGTCGCCGCGTGTGTGCTGTGGCTCTAACTGTAATCGTGTATGTCAATTTACTTTTAACAATGCAACAACGATACATTGCCGACTTAGCCAACATTTAAAATAACCATAGACAAACAGAGCGCAGAGACAATATTTAAAGTAACGTCTACTTACAATTTACACAGTACACTGTACACTGTCCATTAGAACGGAAATAATCTGTTCATTTACAGGGCATAAGCTCTACCACCCACCCACATTAAGTATAAATATTTAAAACCAGTGATTCCGATTGATAAGTAATTTTAAAATGATGAAATTCCGCGACGGATAGCAGAAGTGGTCTAAAAAGCTTGAAATATTTCTGTGGACGGTCCTTAAAGTTTTTATTTTTATATAATTTTTTTTTTGGTTTTTATCATAATATCGTATCGTATTATCGTAATAAGACATGTCAACCCCATTGTACCTTTGAAGTGATAGTAAAAATTTGTAGATTTAAGAGTCACAAAGCCTCACTAAACTGCCAAGGTTTGACAATTTGAAAAAAAAAAAAAATTGAGGTTGGTTGAGATAAAACGGACTGAACCAAGCCTACATCTCGCCTGTTGAGACAAAATTTTAACAAAAAGGACTCGCTCTTTCTACTGTTCCGTGCACATTCCATCAACATGAGCACATCCTCTTTTGTACCACATTCTGGTCAATTTGGGGAACTAGACTTTCTCATGAGGTAGGCAAAACTCGCTCACTGAATGTTCCCGGAGCACAAACTTGGAACCATTTTAATATATTATTATGATCTACTAATAGTACCTACATTTTTCAAACTAATTTAATTTATTTGAATCTTAGTAACTAAGTAGGCATTGCTTTCGTAAATGTACCTACGTCAATACCGCTTAATATGATGAATCATTTAACAGACTTTATTGCGATTTTCTGAACTCGTACTACAAGGAAGTTTGAGGTACCGCGATGGTTCGAAATTAATTGAACGAAACTCTGTTATGGTTACCTGTTAAGCTGATGGCTCTCTTCCCTTCCACAGAAAAAGTTCAGGTTCAAAAAAACGGTTCTCTACTTTTTGGATTTTCTCTTGGCTGCCAAATTTTAACCATATTATTAAAAATTTTACATGTGTGTAATAAATTATAAAATTATTTTTTCATATATTTATTACAGAATATTTTTTTAAATATTGTAGTTATTTATTATAAAAATATTTTTCTGTTATTCTTCAATTTTTAATGCGCATTACTTGAAATCGCGCAACGACGTAGTTTAAATATACAACAACACAAAACATTCTCGATAGATCTCTTAAGAGCCAAATAAACTTAATAATTAACATAAAACTGTTTTAATTTAGTAATTTGTTTATTTAGTCATTTAAACCAAGCACCGATAGTTAAACACGGAGGCAACGGAAATGTAGAGTCTTAGATTTAATTTTTAAAGATCGAAACTAAAATTAATATTTCAGAGTCCGTGATTAATGAGGTCACATAGTTGACAATTACTTTTAGTAATTGTCAACTTTGTAACAACAATAATGATAATAAATAATAAAAAAATATTGTAATCGTCATATTATTAATATTGTGTTCTATTGAACGTACCTGCCAATAAAAAATATTACTAGAAGACTGCTTCGAAATTTATATAAGCCTTACTAATTTATGTAATCTATCTCGGCACTTAAATGATGTCCAATCAACCATTTGTCGTGAGGGATAACAAACAGTAACTCTACATCTTATTAATATTAAGTAACGCACACTAAGTAATTTATATTCGTAGCAAGTTCTGTACGCCCAAACTCCTGCGAGAAACGGACATGCAACGACGCTTCAGACATGAATACCGCTGGACTTATGTATATTGTAAAAAAAATAATATAGTCCTTTATTTACTGTAAATTATAACACAGGAGCTCTCCAGTCTCTCCAGTATCTATGAATAAAATATTTAATATAAGGATTCCTAATATAAAATATTTATAATATATCTTTAATTTTGCTTGCTAAAGGATTTGTGAGGATGCTATTGGTACTTAAGAAATATTGAAACCAACAAAATCTCATTCTATAACTTGTAATATTATCACCAGAGCTTTATCACGTTGATCTGATAGTGTGAATATCGTATATATTAGATTTGACAATACTAATTGACTATATGATTCCGTATCAGTTAAGTTTTATCAAAAAGTTTCAGTTAATCGCTAATTGAAGTGTAGGTAATCCGTCAATGACGTCTTGGCCATTCAGAGCAAAGTATCGCGTGATAATACTCGGCTCCGATTGGGGGACGGTGACGTGATATTTATTTTCGTCCGGAACGAGAATGCGCGCGCTGTGTTGTACATGTGTGGGAATGTATGGTCGCCGCTCGGATGTGTGCGTGCGATGTTGCGCCGCGATCTTTCTGTTTACCGCGCGGTACTGTGACCGGCGATCGCCTCGGCCTCACGTGTGTTGCGCGAAATCGAGTTTTCCGGCGACCGCTGCTTGCATCGTATGGTGTTTTCCAACAGTTTAATGGTGCTAATTCGTGCCGGGCGTTAAGAAAACATTAGAGGGTACACCGGGTGTTGAGCGTGCCTATTTTCGGTGCAGCTCGTAAATATTACAAGTGTTTTCGGCGTATGCGATGAATAAATTTTGCAAATCGAGTCTGTGTGTCGAAAAGGTTCGCGAGAGCTATGTTTTGATCGGTCAACGTGTTGTGGCGGTGCCGGGCGCTGTTGCGATTCGACTCGCATTTTTTATTCCGATATCAGTGAAATTGCGACAGTGTTGCCAGTATTTGGCCGTAAGGGCCGCGGGACTTGGAAACAGTGCCACGTTAAGTAAGGATCTGATTCAGCGGCTGCATGCTGTGCCTGGCACGTGCTAAGGTAAACATGACCTTGAAATACGCTCGCTGTGTTCTAAAAAATATGCACATTTAGAGTTCTAACTCTACATTTCCTGCATACGCGTCTAAGTGATATTTTTGTTGCTACGTTCTCTATATACACGATTGTGTTAATTCAGTTGCTATCGACTGAAATACGTATCTTAAGTATCGTTATACTTCGATATCCTAACTCTACATTCTCTACGTAACTATCGACTAGCATCTTAGTAAACTTAATAAATCATTATATTACCGACCTCTAAATAAATATTCGCTTCTTCTAAACCAACATTTTCTATGTGAATTGTGTATTAATGTGCGTGAATTAATTTTAAGTAGTTGCCACTGATTTTAAATAAATAAATTACTACATAATCTATATCGCATTTATTTAAGTAGTTGTTTATGTTGCTAATGACTTCCACAAAATGTCTCCATTAAAGAAATAGCTCTACAATTTCTAGATATTGAATATTGATGTTACTTTAGCTGTTACATACCTATAGTCTTCTAAAATACGATTGTAGGAATGTTAATCTGCCTTCACTACATTACGATTTTATTGTTATATTTGTTATTATTGACTTCTAAATAAACATGCACAATATTTGTGTGTGTATTTTTTTATTTTATATATCGTTGTTATTTTCTTATTTACATTAATATTTAATATTATTAATGTCATTAAGGCCAACTACTTGAAAATTGTAAACTAGAGTTCTGACTGGCGTCGTACTCTACATTTTCTACATCGCGAATATTAATGTTCATTTCATAGCTATCGACTTGTATGCAATTCTTTATCAAATCGTCAACTGGGCGTCAATATCGTGTTGGTACAGGTTTTTACAGCTCAACCGTGCGATAAGATTGTATTATAATATTCATAAATAAAGATCTTTAATTGTTTTCAAATTTCGTAATTTGTTTAATATCTGGGACGAATTTGTCTTATTACGAATAGTTTCAGACATCTTCCGCAAACAATCTGTTCGTTGTATTGAATATTATTTAAAGTTATTTTTTAATATGATATAGGGGGGCAAAACGAGCAGTCGGAGCCATTTTCATGACTACCGGCCACCGGCTACTTACACACTTCACCAAACGCGACAGCACATCTGTCCCTTTACGCCGGTCTCGTGTAATTCTTAAACTAATAATAAAATCAGTGGATTTTGACTACCATATTAGGCTACCCCTGTGTTAAGTAGATACTGTAACGACTTGTGGTATTAGACGATAGAAAAATGTATTTAATGTTAAGTATTTTTAATTTAAGACATTTTATATATTTAAGTTTTTTAATACATTATATAAATAAAAATCCTCAATTTGAGAGGAATTTTAATCTATTTAGATGTATAAAAATATAATATTTTAATCGAAAAAGCGAAAAAGAAAATATATAATAATTACCTACATTAATTCTAATTTAGTGAAAAAATAAAAAAAAATATCTACATATTCATGATATGAACATAATTAAAACATACTACGAACGACTAACATTGATTGGTATAATTTATAAATCTTCTTTATATATAAAATTAAAATACAAGAAAATGTTATCTATTATGCAAATTGAAATATTAAACATTATGCATTACAACTATCTACATGACATTACAATATTAAATGAAGTTTTACTGTTTCACTGACATACAATACATATTTTAAATTATTTAATACATATATAGATATAGTAATACATAAACCGAATGTCAAAAATGTCGTCCATAGCAGTAAATATACTTACGATAAAACATATCCTGAAGCAAAAAAAAAATATATCTAATATTTAAAATGCTCGTGTCACAGTTTTCGTTGCCATACTCCTCCGAAACGGCTTGGCCGATTCTCATGAAATTTTGTGAGCATATTGAGTAGGACTGAGAATCGGCCAACATCTATTTTTCATCCCGATATTCCCACGGGATCGAAAGTTACGCGGGTGAACCCGCGGGGCGCAGCTAGTTTTTGGATAAAAAAGAGTACTAAAGATTGACCCAGTAGGCTCAAACATTCATAGAAGTCCCGGGTTTGAATCCCGGGTCAGATAAAAAAAACGTGTTGAGATTTTCAATTGCTAATAACAGATTGAAGTAAGAAAGTTGCAACCGATGCGATGACGTAACGCCGTCGGTGCCCTGGCTCTAATTCTGCTACAACATTCTTTATTATCTTTTTTTTTATTTATATACAAAACTATTACCGGATTTAAACCAGAAATTGTTTAGGGTGATGTGTTTTTGTACAAAGACATACACAATTCAGGCTAGATAATGATATTCTCTATCCACAAATTCATTTTGGATAGAGAACTCGTAAGATCTATGTTATCTAAATTCAAATTTTAAATAACGAATTTAATACTCTTTATATATGCCTAGCATTTGAGTAGACGTAACTTTTTCTTAAAATAAAATGGCATAATATTTACAGATCAATTCTTGTATTCGTTTATGTAAATTTCAGATCTAGAATATTTAGAATAAACGGAATAACTAGAATAACTGTTAGAATATATAAACATAACTCCAAAACGTAGATAGTTTTTTTGTATGGGAGTCGGTAGTCGTGAAAGTGGATTCGACCGCTCGTTTCTCCCCTTACGCTATAAAAAAATAATAAAGTCCCTATTACATAATGTACGTGAGTCAAGACATAACAATCGTTATTATAAAAGGTAGCGATAATTTCGCACAATACGAAAAACATTGTGCACACATTGACAACACCTTAACCTCCTTATACATCTGTTATAAGTTTACATAAGCTTAAATGCAGCGTTGCAGGGCAAACGAGCAGTCGGAGCCATTTTCATGACTACCGACGCCCACAAACATCCGCATAGAGGCTATACAGATGCGCTGCCCTCCTTTCTCCTCCCACCTCCATGGACCACCGGCTACTTACACACCGCATGAAACGCGACAGCACAGCTGTCACTTTACGCCGGTCTCGTGTAAGCGAGAGGTACCTCCCCGGTCGTGCCGGCCCAATTCGACTGCATGCAAGCATGCAGTGTGGCACTACCTCTTCCTAAAAAAACCTTTTTATTTAGCCTTCATAAAAGATAAATTAATATAAAAATTTTATTTGTATTTTGACAACCCTATAGCTAGTCTAAGTTTAACCATAGGCTATTATGAGGTTTATTCTTCATTTATTTAGCCTTCATAAAAGATTAATTTTAATTTTTATTTATGTTTTGACAACCCTACGTTTCTAACCTAAGATTGATCATGGGCTATTTCGAATTATAATATAAGTAAAGTATTAAGATGTTGAAATATTATATGTATTTGCATTCGTATTTTCCAATTTCTAATAATAGTTCGTCGCGCCCCCATAAAGCATTTTCCCCTTATGTAGGACTACTGTCTCTTCGGAATAGAGGAATGAGGTAGTAGAGAGTGCACTTGAGTCCGCACATACACTTGTGCACTATAAAATATTTTGCACAAATATTCGGCTATATTCGGTTTATCGTTAATCTCAGACTTGTTATTCTAATGAATGTTCACAAAATCTGTTTGGGCAGATTATCACCCGCATTCGAGTCTCAATCGTAGAAGGGATCCGACTGAGTAATTCTCTCATGACAGTTTGCCTATTTTACATATCTTAAGCTTGACCTAGTTTCTTTTGACAAAGCCCTAAAAAAATTAAAAAAAAAAATAAGGTAGTAGCTCAGTTAATAATATAATTACTGAGCTACTACCTTATTTTAATTTATTCGTAGAAATATATTTACAATCATTCATCTCCTGCTGTGCCGAAATATTATTACAAAGCCAAGACTGTCTTTATTTGCTAGATTATGTGAATCAGATAATGCCAATCATTCAATAATCGCTCTAAGTACCAAATGTGAAATACATTTCAAATAAAGATAATACTTATAACGTATTATTATATATTATATTATAAATAACAGTGGTTTCTTTACGGAAACCGATATAAAGCTGGATATAATCCACATTTTAGTTTACGAAGTTCAATTACATTACAATAAGAGACATTCGAATATTATAACATGCATTGCATAATACTAACTGTATTCTATTTTTAAACATTATGCATCATACTGAACTTTATTATAAATTGTATTATTAGAAAGAGTTCCTTTTTTAAAATTACCTAATTATATACCTACCTACTATAAAACTGGTTATTATTTTTGTCTTATTTATTCAGATTAAGCATATTACATAAAACATTATATCAACGGCGAATATAAGACGAAACGGCTGTTTCGAACAAGGATAACAGCATACAGATTGTTACCTTTTATAGCAAAACGACTAATAAAACGTTGATAAAATTTATTGTTTTATCTCAAATGTCGTGGGAGACGAAATGATATAAAATGTAACCATTCTCTTATCATTGATCACTATCTGAACTAACTAGAATTATAATTAGTTTATAGTTGGACAGTCAAATGGATAGTTATCATATATAGCATTATCCATTTAAACAATGCAAAATAATTAGTATTAAATAAAAAGGAAATAGCTTTTATACTTACCTTTAATCGTAATTCAATGTTGTTATAAAATAATAAAAATATATTACAGTATATTTTACTAAGGTAGTAAAATGGTGCATGCAGGATATGCTATGGTGGCCCATGGGGAGGGGAGGGGGAAAGACAGCAACGCATATCTACAACCTCTACGAGGAAGTGTAAAATCAAAATCAAATCAAAATCAAAAAGTTTTTATTCAAGATAGAATTACAGGAATTACTTTTTGAAAGTCAACAATAAAATCTACCACCAGTTCAAACCTAGCCCTGTCCTGAGAAGAACCGGCGAAACAAACTCAGCGGGCCTCGTGTTGTGATATGTAAGATTAAATGTATAATGTATAAGCGTCGACTGTATAAAAATGGCTCCGATTGCTCGTGTGTCCCCTTATACTACAAAAATATAATTATAATAATCATCGCGATATAGTGGTAGTAAAAATTAAACATATTTTAATGTATTTTTTATTACGGAACGTGATAACAAGCGTATAACATTATACAGCCTTATTAAAGATTACATTTATAATATAGCATGATCAAAGAGAATTTGTAAAAATATACACTAATGGAATGCCGAATGGCGAATATACATGCCATATATCACTCACGAAACTAGGAAGTATATTTATATTAAATTATGCTATATATTCTATATTATATGCATGCAATTAACTAAGCGCAAAGGTAAATTCCTTATTATATTATTAATGTGTGTAATTTTATTTTATTATATAAAATACATTGTGTTTTTAACTGCAATAATAATAAGAGTTATTATATTAGGTGAACATAATAAGGCTACATTAGGAATAACTTTATGTAAATGATAGAATAATTTAATCGTCTGCGTTGACATTTCAAAATCAAAATCAAAATATTTTTATTCAAAATTGAATTTGAAAAATTGCTTTTTGAACGTCAAAAATTTAGTCTACCACCGGTTCAACCCTAGCCCTGTCCTGAGAAGAACCGGCTTATTTCACATTTATTCATACCGTATCAAAAGTAGATAAGTGAATATTCCACAAAGTATATTGCTAAGTGCTTTTAGCTTTATTTTCGCGAGGAAATGCATTTACACATTGCCACCGGAGCGAGGGTGAGGTCCGGTGGGTGTGTGGGACTCCCGGATGAATCGAATACCCACAAAAGCCCCGCGGGGGCCATCGGCCGCCTATAAAGTGCCCGGGATCTGTCAGCTACAGGACACCTCGGCGAAGTACTTTTAGCAACGTCCAAATCGCAGTAGTAAATATTTACCACAACCTACATTAGCTAACTATATTACGACTAGCTCATATCCAACAACCTACATTATATTAGCTAATGACATTTAGCATTGACTCTACTAACACGTAATATTAATCATGCTATCATTATTACCATACATATTAAACAACAATCAAAATAGACGAATAAGATCTTATCTCATCGCTCGCTATCTGCAAAATGTAATTTTAATTCTCGACGTTAACATTATTTAACGATGTGCATGTGTGTGTGGCGCACACATGCTTCTGCTTTATGAATGGGTTTGGTCGCCTACGCGGAGGCAAGTGTTTTTTATAGTCGTTCACGGACGACGGGCTCTGAAATAATTGTTTCTGTACGCTTAATAGCAAAACTGTGTACAAATTTTTATATCGAGGTCGTTATTATGTAATAAAAGCTTCGTTTTCTGGACCAAATCGTTTAAAGAACTTATATGTCGTATACTAGGTCACAATGATGTTAGGATGAACACCGAGAAGTGGGCCCACGTAACATCCCAGTGGGCCCCGGACGGAGCGAGACGCCGAGGACGGCCGAGGAAAAGTTGGCGGGACGACCTGTCTTCGACAAAAGCTGGTGGGAGAAGTCAAAAGATGGGGATGGTTGGCGAAGTTTGGGGGAAGCCTTTGCCCAGCAGTGGGACAACATAGGCTGGACAAAAAAAAACTAGGTCAAGTTTTAAGTTCTTTTAGTAAATATTATTAGATTCTATGCCCTTACCAAATCGCAAAGATGTTGGTATTTCAGCAAGAGGCTAAATAGGGAGATGTAAACTGGGATACGTTACTAAACGTTAGCTCGTCGCTCTCAGTGACAAAATATGGTTTACTGCCGTGACAAATTCATTGGAGTCCGATATCCCGTAATATAGAGATGTTTAACTTCTTGCGCAAGTGTGTGCTCAAACACACGTGTGCTCTCAATCTTCTCCTATCTACACTTCTTTCGATGTCACGAGAGAAATCAGACGCAGGACCAACGGCATAACGTGATCTCTGAGGTACATGGATGGAGCACCATCAACTCCGTCACTTCGGTCTGTTATTAGAAATTTAAACAATCCCAAAACTTGGTCCAACTAAAACTCATACACGGTACACCACGACTGTACTCCCAATACTTTAGCGATACATCTAAATTTTCGTCTGACCACATCTATATTTCCACATTTGCAATGTGCCACTATTTCATCAGAATCTAAAACATATCTACGCTAACTTAATAATCAATTTAAATTGTCTCATGTACTGGCTGAGAAGAGCATTGTAGTGGCTGAACTACTCGCACCCCACAACCTGCCTTAGCATACTTGGAAGTCGCTTAATCGACTCCGAACACAAGTAGGCTTATGTCAACAAAATAGGAGTCATTGGGGCCTAATACCTTGCTCGGGGGAGCAATGCGAATGCGGGAATTCAATCCAATCAATGGAGCATCTACTCCAGTGCTCGCTGTGCCCAAGAACTTGCACATTCGAGGATCTGCTCGCTGCTAATGCTGCCGCTATAGATGTGGCACAGTACTGGGCACGTAAAATTTGATCAGCTGAACACTGACACGAGAAGAAGAAGAAGTCTCATGTACTTACTACACCGCTTCATGGAAGCACCTCTCAGTGGTCTGATGATTGAGCCGAATGTCTCAAGTGCTATTCTTATATTTATTTATGATTGCATAAAATTTCTGAGTATCGCTAAAATAACGATGCTGTGATAAATAAATCTTCTTACGCTTATTTTTTTATGAATTTTTTATTTGCAACAGATGGTATCTTTTTTAAATAACAGCTAAATCCATGGTGGATCATATTCGCTTTCGAATAATAATAGGCGATGTTTATAGAGCAATTCCATGCTATTTTGAAGCCGAAATCTCCGCTTTAGTAAATGTAGAGTTCGGCTGCAAAGAGTTCAGTCCAAGTTCTATATCTGATCTGTGATCAGTTGCTGATGATCTGAGCAATTTAAGCATGAAAAAAGTGCTTCATTTTCTTACTCAATTTTTTTTGCTCGAAATGCACAGATACATGAGTTCAGACATGTATGATGCCTAACTCATTATATCAAACATTATAAAAGAACAACTGCTAGAACAGTTACAGAACTTTTAGTATCAGTGAGTTAATTTACAACATTCAATGATGCATGTGGAAAGTATTTCCCTATGGGTATCCCATCGTATAGATAAACAACATAAGTAATAACAAACTGAGCCAACTGAGTCAATAAAGAAGTGATCTGTGCCCGGTTCTTCCCACATTCGCTCACATTTGTATCTACACTCCCTTGTGCTCAATTGCATGGAAATCGTCTCACCAATTTCGTCAATGATCGTTTAGATATTTGCCAGATAAATTAAATCCTTCCTTATACTATTTATATTATGATTACATAGACGCGTTTGGACTGTGTGATAAAATAAAATAAGATTCAATAGAAGAAAGAAGAAATATATTGTGCACACAAATAACAACAGTAATAATAATAACAATGATATACTTATCGAATTTATGTACACAGAGGCGGTCTTATTGCTAATTAGCAATTTCTGCCAAACTACCTTTGGACATAGGTTACAATATTCAGGTAGCTAGGTAGGTAACACAGAAAAAAAAACAGAAAATCATCCAAAACAAATGAAAACGCTTAATAGCGTATGTATGTACACAATTTTATCTCGGCATATTTGATTATTCAATTCAGAAGTCAGAAGTCTTCGGCCATTAAATTGGGTCGGCACGGCCGAGAGGCACCTCCCTGAGGTGCCTCTGGGACAATATCCGACAGTCGCGTCTCGTGCGGTGAGCGAGTTTCCGGTGACCCTTGGACGAAAGAAGACTGCATAAATTTGAGTGAATGCTTATGAGCTTCGCTAGTCCTTAAAAAGCTCCGACTACTCATTCGACTCCTAATACTATACCTAGGGAATAGGGATATTATAATTAATATAGAGAGGAATAATGCAACTTCGATTAATAAATTTAAAAAAGTTGTTCAAGAGCGTTTGTGTGGTAAGGAATAGGTACTATAAGTTAACATATTTTATGGCAGATACCACATCTTGGGATTAGTACCTTCCTCCCAGGCTGTTTCTGTACTATAATTACTGTAAATTCATAAATTGTATGTCATTTATAATATGCAAATGTATATGTATTTTTTATACTTTTAACTTTTTTACTTCACATCATGAGGTCCGCTGAGTTTGTTTCGCCGGTTCTTCAAAGGACAGGGCTAGGGTTTACGTTCAAAAAGTAATTTCTGTAATTCTATTTTAGATAAAAATATTTTCAATAATAATAAGTATTGAATAAACGTTACTGAGAGAATCCAGGTACATCATACACATTCATACTCGCCATCGCAAATTAATGTTAAAAAAATGTCGGTCAGATAGAGGACGACTGTCAGTCTCCTAGGCAATAAAAATCTTTCCTTAAGTGCGGTCAAGTATCAGCTTAATGAAGCCTTAAAGAATTCCTAGGCTAGCCCCTAAACAGAGTGGTTTACCTTGAAACACTGCGCGCTTTTTTACATAAAAATGTTACTCCACCAGGTTGGAATGAAAAAAAAACACATTTTCTTTTTTTATCTTTTCACATTTAGAATAAATTGCAGTCGCCGCTGAATGTTAAAGAACTATAAATATTTATAAGTTTCGATTCAAAATATTAGTTTTTACTTCATGACTTTTTTGTAATTTTGGATTTTTCACAGCGTTGTGCACGAAGAGCCTTTTTAATGCATATAAATGGAGCAAACGAGCATAAATGACGTCCACAATGTGCGATGCTCTCCTCTATCTTTATTCTTTAAAAGGACATCCGAACTATCAAAAATCTACCAAGACGTGACAAGCTAAGAAGCTTTCACTTTACTCCAACATTATGTAAGCTGAAGGCCCCAACCGTGGCAATTTGGCTACTATGCATAATGGTCTATTTGAAGCGCAGTTATTATAAGCCTGTTAAGGAGAAACAAAATTTAACATAATCAAAAATATTTGGTTTATATGAAAAAAATGTAACCGAGTATATTTCTTCAACATTCTAACTATTTACATTTACATTAATAATTCTGTATTATTATACAAATAAAATAAAAAATTAAATTAAATATTATATTTTTCTACTCGAAGGTACGTAATAAAGTCATAGCAAATGTTGTTTGAAATAGTTGTAATATCGCAATCAGATGGTATTGTAAAGATTTATAGTGTTTTTGTAAAGTTATTCCATAGAACCCACATAAAAGGAGGCATGAGGCCATTAAATTATGGGGACCTTGCTCGCTCCCTTGAGAGTATAATTAGTTGTGACTCTATGTGTTTTATTTGATAGTACGTACACACATTAAAATATAACCAATTTTATCGTAATGATGTCATACGTGAATATTACTCATTAGTCATTACAATAAAATAACTTTAATGAATTTTGTAGCGATTTTTTAAATTATTTTACAAGCCTGACGCTTCAGAAGTTTATCAGCAATGTTGTTGTTTATTATTATTATTATTATTATATTTATTATTTCTACAGTTCATTAAAATTATGACCACATTGAGAAGGGAGGCTTTATAACACGCTTAAGTACCTAGTTTCTGTAAATCAAGATTAATTGGTAAAGTATTAGATAAATTGGTTAGACTAGAGTAGGAAAAATAGCTAAGAATACAAATATAAATAAAAAAAAATCAAACTAATATAAGTCATTTGTCATCATACCGGTTCAACTACCTACCTACGCGGAAAAGAATCGGTGTGTATAATTCAGATATATTTAGATGAAATACTATATCATTTGAAATTTTAATTGAAGGGGGCAAACGAGCAGTCGGAGCTATTTTTATGGCTACCGATGGCCATAAACAGGCATAGAGATTATAGAGATGCGTTGCCCTCCTTCTTTCCACCTTCATGAGCCTTATTCTTATTGTAATATTTCGGCTCTAAATGAAGTCTTAAAGCACAAGTAGTCACGTAAGGGTTTCGGTTTTACACAAATTGTAATCGTGAGAAATTTGATTTTGACATCCTTTTTTTTTATGATATAGGAGGGCAAACGAGCAGCCGGACATAATATTTTCATGACTACCGACGCCCACAAACATTCGCATAGAGGCTATACAGATGCGCTGCCCTCCTTTCTCCTCCCACCTCCATGGGCCATCGGCTACTTACACACTGCACGAAACGCGATCCTTTGGCCACTCCCAAAAGTGATGGCCTTTATCACTTGGCCTGATCCTCAAAAATCAGCAGATAACATTAACAGTAATTGTAAAATATAAAAATACTATAAAAAGTCCATAAAATAATATCTACAACAAATAGCAACTTCTAGCCTATAAATGTTGCGAATACTAACAGAACCCATTCACACTTTGTCGTTATATGTATGTTAATTAGTGTGTGTACGTGTATGGCCACACCCACACACGTACATAATGAGCCTTCACATTTAAACGTTGATTAGGAAACTAAATGGACTCAACTCAACTCAACAAGTTAACATAATATGTCGCGTTGAGTCTTGAGTCCACTTTTGATGCCCTCATTATTTTCCTAAGTCACAATGACAAAGTTGGAAATAGACAGTGGGGTAAGTATATACAGACACGTATTTACATTGGCGTTAAATAAATATTTAATATCAGTCGCACCACATTTAAATAAAACATTGTTCGTTACAATAATTTTCATTATGTAAAATACGCAAGTACCTAATAGTTTTTATAAAGACCATTAGATATAGAGAATGAATGAATAGCTGGGGTGTACTGTCTACAACTTTGCAAGATCATCACATGATCAAATGTATAGTTTACGATTCTATAAAGAACATACAGACACACATTCATTTTTATATAGTAAAAAGATTTGTTTTTTTTTTCAATTTAATGTTACGTTATTACTTAACACTTTTTGTAAAAAATCATAAATAACAGTGTAAAGTAATTATGTATTACATTTCCTGTATCATAAAACAATTCTTAATCGTCTCAACAGCAGTGTTCAATTAATCTTTTACTGCAATAATTATACTTCCATTCCTAGAAGTTTAGAATCCTTATCGTACTGTATAATACTATAAGTACAACTTTATAGTGAGTGCATCATTAATATTCATATTCACAAGTCATTATTATAAGTTACCATATTGAATATATAAACTTATTGAATAAGCAAGATAACTTAGTAACGTGTTTAAAATAGAGATGACTTTAACTTCCTGTAAATGTTTTCATAAAGCTCCAAAGCTCTAATACTATAATATATAGAATTTAAAGAGATTTATAGGAATCCAAGATATAAGTTTGTGTTTGTTGTGTTGTGTATTTTAATTATTAGGACTCATAAAGTAATATGCCCCGCGCAAAAAAAGAGAAAAAAAAATACTCGTAGGTACAGTTCTTTATATCTTCTATATAATTTAATACTTCTGTAAATACTTCTAAACCTATGTGCAATAGCAGTATTTCCAAGTATAAAATCATACATATTGCCTAACACTTGCATCTTCAAAACCAATATCTTACAGCGTTGGAGGATACTTCGCGTATTCGTTAAGTGTTAAACAATCTTTTCAATAGTACATTTAAACTTTTGTTATTTCTTATCGTAACAACACTTAATCACTTCCTACAGCTCAAAGGGCGGAAGTTGGTATACAGAAATAATAAATTAAAGTATATTTCAATTCACCGACTTAGCTGACCTCGAACGAAGGTTAGACGAATTTGTAAAGATTCTGTTTCAGTCTAATGTTACGAACTGATCGCATTAAGATTATTTTAGATTTTCACGGATTTAAGAAGTCATTGTTTTTTTAATTTATTGTTGTTTATTTTTTCTGTTATTTTAATTATATATTAATGTGATCACATAAGCTTAAACATTTTATCTACGAAAGTGTAGAATTTTTAGTTCTTTTTGTCAATTACTTCGTTGGCTCAGCGACCTAAAGGTTCACATATTCACATATTTAAAGTTTTCTTTATTTCTTGAGGTTTTGTAGAACGACAAAGTCAACCAACGAGCAAACCCCTTATAGGATCATTTTGTTGTGTCTGTTAGTTCTCTATGTTTTTAAATGGAATTTCAAAATACTAATGTGTACTTATATAGATTTAATATGAGATCTCTGTTCTGTAATAAATATATTTTCTTCATATTAAAGCACAATAGTCTCATAAAAGCATTATCTAGCGGCATTATTGTTATGTCTGTACGTGACAATACGCTTAGATATTTATCAAGGGAAGGTATATTTAATATACATATATTTACCTACATTAAAATTCTTTATGAAACTCACAGTAAGAGGTAGTGCTACACCGCATGCTTGCATGCACCCGAATTGGGCCTGCATTACCGAGGAGGTACCTCTCACTTAGGTACATAAGACCGGCGTAATGTAGACAGCTGTGCTGTCGTGTTTCGTACGGCTCGTACGTAGCCGATGGCCTATGGAGGGAGGAGGAGGAGGCGAGGTGTGGAAGTAGTTCATCTGTTTATGGGCGTCGATAGTCATGAAAATGGCTCCGACTCTCGTTTGCCGCCCTTTACTATAAAACAAATCTGATAAGTTGAATATACATTGTTACTTATGATTAAACTCGACTGTCGTAATCTAAACATTACCTTATAATTTCACCAATACTTCTACGTCGTCTTAAAGCCTTAGTTAAAAAAGTTAGGATGCAGACTTATTATACATGAAAACCAGCTTACCAAGCTACGCATTGCTGTGGCAAAAAATCGCGGTCATTGAGCGATATAAAACTTATCCTATATCTTAAGCTTGACAAAGTTTGAAAATTGTATTCAAATCGGTCTCTCACAGAGATTATTCCGGACAAACATTGAGATTTTTTATATTTATTGACTAACAGCGCCCCTTGGTTTCAGCTTTGACTGACAAATGGTCTATCATACAATCAAATTTTTTTTTTGAAATCGGAACAGCAGATCATGAGAATGACGCGATCAGCAATACAAACTCTTCAACTCCATAATATTTGTATATAAATAAGATTTATAATCACGTTAACGAAAACATTTAGTAAGACAGCGCTATTTAATCAAAGATACAACCTTTTAAAAGTCTTTAATTAAGGCTGTAGATTTTTGTAAATAATCCGTCATTTTAATAGAATCTAGTAATCGTAAATCAATGGCATTGCGCAACGAAGTCATTGTTTGTTTCTTTTAGCGTATATTTGGTGATTTGAAGTGGATGTATCCAAGTGGGCTGAAGGACGTGTCAGGTATAAATCATTACGATACGATTGCGACACGCCCATTGGGAGGCGATTTTTATTCGATTATCGATTAATCTCTCGCGGTTATCGATATGACATATCATAATACGCTGACGAATTGACTTAATTGCTGTTTATTTTTGGTTGTTTACAAGGTATTTTCGGCATCGAAAATGTTCTGTTAATTTAGTTGTATTTTGATGTTATGATGATTAATAATCGATTTTAATTTTCAATTTTATGATGATTATTGATCGATTTTAATTGTGATTTTTTATTCGGATTGCTCATGGATTCATATAATTAACGGTTTGGTTTTTAAACATCTTTACCTTAATGAACATAATATGCAATATTAGTTCCGCGATTTCGCATTCGATTTTTATATAACCTCATTTACTTTTATAGGGGAAGCCTATGTCCCACAGTTGAACCCCGCTGGGTGATGATGATAATTTATTATTTTCTAATTAATAACAATTATTAATTAGAAAAGAATATAAAATAATAAAAAGAATTAATAATCATTATAATTGAGTGCGAGTGAAAGCTTCAAACGACAGAAACGGTTCAAAACTGTCTAATACACTTTTATTATGTAAATATTTTTCGCATTATTTGAATAAACAAAACATATTATTTCAAGTCTATCTCAATTATGGGCCATGTCAGAACCGAACCCACGACTTCCGTTCAAACATTTCCTAGACAAGATGAATATACATTTCTTTTCTAGTGCAAACAAGCGATCGGAGCCAATTCTCTATGCCATTTAACATCCGCTTATACAGATCAGTTGCCCTCTTTTACCTACCACAGATACCTAATAAATACAGATAACATAATCATTATCATAATAGTATCTACTGCTTAGAGGTAGGGCGACGCTGTATCCATACCGAATGGCGCCGGCACGACCGGGGAGGTACCTCTCGCTTACACAATATCGGTATATAGTGACAGCTATGCTGTCGTGTTTCGTGCGATGTGTAAGTAGCCGGTGGCCCGTTAGAGCTGTCGGCCCGTGGAGGACGGATAAGGAAGGAGGGCAACGCATCTGTACAGCCTCTATGTGGATGTCTATGGGTGTTGATAGTCAAGAAAATGCCTCTTATAAAATAGAAAAAAAATAAATCTGTCTGTCATATTTATAGTTATATAGATATAGAGAAGACTTGAATTGACTCTGGTGCGATCTCATTTGACTCATACTCGGCTGAACTATAACAATAACAATAGTTAACAAATAAATAGTTTCTAGTCAAAGAGGTGGTTGAAATAAAGAAACCCGTGCTAATTGTGATTCATCTCGCGCGCGCCGCGTGATTAGAATATTCACTTGTTACAACATCCTGGTGGGACATACATACATACATATAATAACGTCCCATTCAACTTTACAAAGTACTAGGTAAGATATGCGTGCATCCATTTATTGATATTATTATTTATCTTTAAGTTCTGAAAAAAATAACCTTTTTTCCAATTTAAAATTTCGTGACCTATAGACCTAGGTATACCTTACAGCAAAACTTTGAGTTGTATTAAAAAGGGTCAAGCTGATATTTGTATATTGTCGTTATAAGGTGGAAAACGAGCAGCAGGTGCATACTTGTCGAGATGTGCTCCCTTACCTCTTCCGATCAATTGGTCAGCGGAAAATTAACTGTCACTTTTCTTTTTTCGGAGCCATTATCATGACTATCAACGCTCATAGACATCCGCACAAAGGCTATACAGATGCGCTACATCGGCCCCCCGTCTCCTCCTCCTTACTCCATAGGCTACCAGCACACAGCACAGCTGTCACTTTACGCCGGACTCATGTAAGCAAACTTGCCGAATGCATGCTACAATCATGGCCGTCTGCTATCCAGAACATTGCAACACCGACCTTCCTACGTATGTTCATTACTTAAGCTTATCACATAATCTTTATTAGCCGCCATCGAGATTATTTTTATCTCGGAAAATTTGCACTTATAAATGGCCAAAGGCGTCGTTTGACCTGTTTGAGATCACAAATATTGGCACAGCGTAATACAAACACACTTATCCGACTCGGCAAACTCGGCTATATGGTATATACCAGTATATATCTAGTGTACAGATATACGTAGATAAGGCAAGGACGATTGCATCCACCCACGCTGTATAACTTTTTTGATGCATACATGTTTTAGTTGAGTGTTGGATTTCAGTTGAATTAGACTGGCCGGGAGGTTTTCAAAATGTCAAGAAAAGAACAGCCAAAAGAATAGAAAATTCCTTGCGAAAAAGCCTTTTCTTCAAAAACGACCCTAGGAATCCTGATCTTCAATGATTGAATCCAATTCATTTGAAGATTACAATTAATTTTAAATATAATTATTTGACTTCTTACGTTGATACTTAGATAACATAAATTCATAATTTTTATTACTGTTTTTGTGCATTATTTTAATCAATTATTTATATTGTCTTGTATTCATGAACATTGAATTGTCTATATACTAAGAGTCAAATTACATAATATATCTAATATTGAAACATATTTTAATTTTGATTCGTGTTTTTGTGGATTTATTTATTTTGTCGATCATTTTGATTTTATGTTTAATGTATTCAAAGTTTTGGTATTTAATCTTCTTTTAAATATTTGAATCAAATATTGCATTTTTCTTTTTTACTTCATAAGAAAATTAAACCCAAATAATCGAATAAGAATATAATAAGGCAATTTTAAGGAAATAATAAAATCATCAAATGAATATACATTTCCTTAAATCTTTTGATAGGCTATTTTTAAAAGTAAGTTGTATACCCGGCACCTCTTTTGTAGCCGAAAGCGATTAGGAAGATACCTCTTGCTTACTCGATACCGTCGTTTGCCCTCTTCACTACCTACATAGTACAAAACGAAGTCGCTTTTGCCGTATGTACCTATCTGTATGCTTAGATAGGTATTTAAAATTACGTAACAGATTTTGATAGGTTTTTTAATAGATAGAGTGATTCAAGAGGTAGGTTTATATGTATAATAACTCTTTTTTTGAAGCCCGAAATTCACGCGGGCGAAGCTGCGGGCGGAAGCTAGTATACTATAAAAATAAATTATCGTCCAAACCAATCACCATATCCAGCCAATTGAGAGCACAAAGATATAATCCTGGAAATAAAAGCAGCGACCCAATAACTCGGTAATCAGGTTACAGGTCGCGGCGAGAATGCTAGACTCTTATTGACGCCTCCGTGCGTTAGCCTTGCCGGCTATTTAGGCTGTTTGTTTAGTACGTCTGCGTCCGGTATATATAGCTCTCGTGTTGGTAATGAAATGAAATGAAGATGTTTTTTTTTTCAAAATAGAAATATTAAAATTACTTCTTGAGCGTCAACGACTACATTTACCACCGGTTCAACCCTAGCTCTGTCATGAGAAGAACCGGCGAAACAAACTAAGCGGGCCTCATGAAGCGAATAATTATTTATTATTATTGTTGATGATATTATTATTATGAATGAATTAAGTAAGAGGTAGTGCCATGCGCTGCAGCCGAATTGCGCTGGCACGGCCGGAGAGGCTTTTTTCTTTCTTTACACCAAACCTTGGGATGTACCTACTTCTTACATTTACACGATACCGGCGTAAAGTGACAGCTGTGCTGTTGCGTTTCGTGTGGTAAGTAGTCGGTAGTCTATGGAGGTGGGAAGAGGAAGAAGCGAACCTGTGTAAACTCTATGCGGATGTCTATGTGCGTCGGTAGTCATGAAAATAGCTCCAACTGCTCGTTTGCTACTATATACTATACTAGCTGCGCCCCGCGTTTCCATCCGCGTAAATTTTGATCGATCACGTGGAAAATCGAAAATCATCCCATGGCGTCCCATAGGAATATTTTTTCGGTATAAAAACTATCCTGTGTTAATCCAAGTTACTCTCTATGTGTGTGCCAAATTTCATGAAAATCGGTTCAGCAGTTTTGGCGTGAAGGAGTAACAAACAAACAAACATACAAACTTTCGCATTTATAATATTAATAGGATAAAAAAAATGTTTGTATGATCGAGAGTTCCGTCCCTGTAGACTAAATACTGACTTTGAGAAAACTGTAACACTGTAGCATTACAGTTTTTAGTCTGTAGTTACAGTCAGACCAGCAATATCAACCTCTTACAAATCGCCTTTACAAACGGAACGTCGAACAAAGATATATGTGGCCTTGGCATTTATGTCTAAGATTACTTTGAGATACATTTAGTAGATTATCTCCTCCTATTGTACCTCCTTCCCACAGTGTTATTTGACAATTTTATTATTTAAATTATACACAAAACAATTTAAAGTAGCGACCCGCTCTAGATTTGCTTTGCCCGGTAGGTATTTAATACAAAATCTGATGTTATAGATCTAAGGAACCTCAGTAGTGGTGGCCGGTGGTACCCGCGGAGTATAGGGGTGTACGGTTTATCCTCAAGACCGATGTACTCATCAGACCGCGCTCAGTTCGAAAGTAGTGCGTAAATTCATTTCCCCGTAAACAAAAACAATCTTAAAATTGATGAGTTTTGTGTTCATTTTTGGTGAATATACTTATTAACTCACACACTAAATATGCGAAAGTTTATATACGTTTGTTATTCTTTCATGTAAAAACTAAAGGGTTTTGGTTGAAATTAGGTATAAATACACAATCTGGAATTACATCATATTTCTAAAAACTAATGGTTCCCTTGAAACGAAGTAAAATCGCGGTGCCCAGCTAGCTGTTTGTACATGTATATGACTAATGTTTAGTGATCTATCTGGATCTATCTGGCTGGAAATATTTAGGCTCTCTGGTTGCTTTGTGGCCAAATTAGACGAGAGTCCTATTTGGTCCGCATTTGTTAAGCCTTTTATAATTTTAGTATTTTTATTTTACGGACTATATTTGCTCGTGACTTGTTATTTATTAAATTAAATATTATTATTAAAATAATATCAAATTAATTTTCCCTTGAATTATCCTGTGAAAAAATCAGGATATAAAGTTGAAATAGGTCTCAGTATTCGCGTAGCTACGAAATATAAATATGCTTACACCCAATATTTTTTATTTTTTTAAAAGTTTATTTTTGGATGGACATACTACTGGTGGATAAATGTAGTACAGTAATACATATAAAGAGTTTAAACATGATCCAACAATCTGGTTGAATTTGATCAAAAACATCGCGAAACTGGATTTTTAAAGCTGGCATCCCTCAATTTTTATCGAGCTTCAAAACAAATATCTTATTCATACTTATCAATTAACTCAACATGAAGTAAACAAACAATGCAGCGGCCGTGGAGCTCAATTTGGCAGTCGCTAAGATAAATCTGTAGCGGCCTCGGGCCTGAGACTTGTGAATTAGCGCAGACTGCGTAAATGTGCCGATCGATTACGGCCCCGGCTCCCGCTGTCTGGGGTAGTGCGTTTACTGCGAATAGATATACAGCAGATATACCGATATCTACTGATAAACTGCTTGCATTTCCTTGAACAGATAAGTAAAGCTGTATCTTTTAGACAAATAAAACAATACAAAATAAAAAAGCAATAAAGACAGTAAAAAATGAAACAAAATAAGTATAAATATAAAAAGGGAATTTTATAGTAGGATCTCACAAAAAGGTTTATACTTAAAATGAAACCTTAAACACTAAAGTCAGTGCTATTGTCCAGACTCTGATTTACTGGACTTAAACTTACTTCCTTAGTCTTAAATGATTATTTTTTTTAATTAGGTAATCTTGTTTTCTTCTTTTATTAATTAATAATGAATATTTTATAAATATTTTTTTTTATCAATTAATAATTAATCAAAGGCGTGATAAATGTGTGAAAAGATTTTCCTTGAAACTGAAGGAAGTAGGAAGCTAAAAACGATATCAAGATGTTATTTTATTTTTGTAATTAGTTAATAAGATATTGGTAATTACAACCTATCATGGATTATTTTTTTATCTTGATTATATTATATTATATTATATGTTTATCAAATATTTAGATAAAATCTACAAAATCTTTTTTAATCTGTGATATCTATTATGTTTGTTTTTTTATTATTTGTAAACACGCTTAAAAACACACTTATTATTTGAAACAAATTTATTCGAAACGTACAATAATAGGCTATAGTTTCTATTAGATGTACCTAGACTTTATGAAATAAATTAAATTATACATGGTGTATTTGCAAGACAGATCTAGAAAAAATATAATGAAGTTGACCTATAGGGCAGCTAAAATAAAACTACTACTAGAATCTTCCCAAAAAACCTTAAGTTGTTTGTTTAAAGAAGAACATTAAGAACAAAACCGGCTTACCGTTTTGTTGCAGTGATTATAAGACATAAAAAATAAGTAAAGATCTTTTGGCGAGCTCAAACAATAGATGTGCAAAATAGAAACAGTAGAACATAAAACTTAAAAAGAAACACAAAAAATTAAAAAATAAATTAAACTGTTATCGACAAATGACTGACAACTGAACCAATATTAGTTCAGTTGAGTTAGTTGAGTAGAGTTAATATCGACAAATGACTGTCAACTGAACTAATATTAGTACTGTCGACATTACGAGAGTAAATACAATTTGACATTGACATTATCATTCAAAATGGTTTCATGGGTTTCGAAATTGAATGCACCCAAATGGTTACTAAAAAAAAAATAATTAGCCTAATGAAAATACCAGTTGGCCTTGATCAATTAATAGCAAGCATAAAATCGCGAAACTGCTTCAACTGGCTGCTAGCGATAACAGGCTCCGCTTATCTCGTGGCTGTTTTATTGTGAACATGAAAGGCGCCGCGAGATGTTTGTTGGTGATTACGTTCGGAGATTGCAGAAGGGGGTTATCAACATCCTTCGTTATGGATGGGCGGCCGAGAACGTCAGGTTTTATGACCAATGAGGAGAAAGTTTTGTTTCGTAAGAGCATAAGAGGGCTAACGAGCAGTTAGAGCGATTTTCATGACTATCGAGCCCATAGACGCATAGAGGTTATATAGATGCGTTGCTCTCCTTCCTTCTACCCCTTCCATGGACAGCAGGCTACTTACTCACCGTACGCGAGGGGTACGCCTCGCTTTAAGCGAGGGGTGCCTAATTCGCCTACATGCATGCATGCAGCGAGGCACTACGTCTTCCTAATTTACCGGACTGTGTTTTTACCGGACTGTGTCAAAAAACTCGTAACGTTTTTCGAAAGAATGTTTGTATGTACATTTTTTTTATCTTATCTTGGCCACTATAAAAAATGAGGTTTTGTTAGACTTGTATAAATAATATTATAATTACTTTACGGGTTTTAACACGATAAAATATTAAAGGACAAAATATATACCTTTTGCTCGACGTTTTGACTGGGTTACACCGGCCATAAACATATAACTGATATAAATAAACCGAGCTAATACAACATATAGTTTTTAATAATATTGTATAATTTATTAGATTATTAAATATTGATAACAGATAGCCTAAAAGTACATAAGGACCACCAGTCGCGTTCGCAGTAGGAGGTCTCCGTATTATCAGTAACGTGACAGTATTTATAGCGATCATCATCATTATTTAAGTCCCAGCGTTTCGCTTACCTTCGACGGTGACTTCGAATTTCTACAATTTTAAGCTTAGCTTTAGCTAAAAGACAGCCTTTTTTTTCTTTTCTTTTTACTGGGGAAAAATGCAGTTACGTTTAACA
>LUGF01027590.1:243940-277186 GCA_001625245.1 Calycopis cecrops | reverse complement strand
AAAAACTTGCTAGTTTGCTCAGTTTTTGATTTTCTAAGAACTTGGGTCTATTCGAGCAATAGATAGAAAATAGCACATGGATAGATAAACGCAGACGCACTCTTCGCACTCCAGACTTCTGGACGCGCTAGTTGTATCCACCAGAAGGGAGGGATTTAGAGGCATGGGGTCTGCTAAAGATAACTAAAAAATTTGGGCTTTTAAAAGTAGCCTTTTAAAAGTTTCAATAATAATAAGTATAGGTACCTACATATATAAGATAAATTTTCGTGTAGTAGATAATAATTATATAAGTAAGTACTTTTTATTAGTTTTCTAATTAAAATAAACATGGTTATATCATGATTGAAAAAGAGAACCTGTTTCAAAACAAATTTTATTAATAATAATACTGATGAATATTTTTGTTCTTTTAATTTTTATGCAGTTAGTACAAGCTCGAAGAGCCGCCATTTCTAATCCCTTTCTTTATCCGCGCGAGTAGTACCTACAAAATCTCGCTCATGTTCGCAACGAAGAAAAATGCACCTTATAAACGCGCATTTAGAGATGCAGATTGTATAGCTTACGTGCAAACGCGTCATAGAACGATAACGATAGGGTTGGTAGTAACATGATTTTAATAATAAAACAAAATATATTGTGAAATACCTATTAATAATTTTTATTCGTGAATTAGTGTAATAGATGTATATTGTATACATATTATTCAGTGTGAATATAAAGTTGTTTTTAGATGGAATAATCCATAGTACAAATAAAAACGGATAAATACATTGTAAAGGCAACTATAGAAAAGTTTAAATTTGTGTTGTTTTATTGTACTTTTTTTGGCTCCGGCTGATCGTTTGTCTCCTATGGGCACTATAAAAAATGCAATGAGATAGGAACTAGAAAAATAAGCACCTAAGTACGTAGTACCTACATAATGTTTATGTATACTATACATGTATGTTTTATGATTCCGTACCTAAATAGTAAAAATGGCACCCTATTACTAAGCCTCCGCTGTATGTCTGTCACTAGACTAAATCATAAAAACAAGTCATAAACCGTGATAGCTAGGACGCAGAAATTTTCACATAATAAATAATAATTAAATAAAAATTAAGTAAATATCAATCATGGGCTTCCATACAACAAAAGAAATTTTTAAGCATTCTTTACTCGATATTAATAAACAGGTAGAAACTTGAATATGTATTTAAAAAGTAAGTATTTGGAAATATATTACGTATACCTAATAATAAATGGGTACCTAATACATCAAAAACACAATCGTACAGTGCACAATATATGAAGGCGCGAGCGTGCGACGGCCCTGTGTCGCCGATATCTTCGAAGATAGTCGAATCGGTAGGTATAAAACGCGTGACCTCGAGCGAGTGACGGACGCCTGCTTTAGGTAGAAAAAAACAGGCATATGAAGGTACTGTAAATATTATATACTTGTTGGAGCGTAAATTCAGTATACTTACCTACATACTTAATATGTTATTTTTAATGCCGCAAGATATATTTGTAAAATCATTTTTCAAATATATATTTTGTCAAGAATAATTAAATTACGAGATGAGTCTTTTTCTATGCCTAGTGTCAATGAAGTATCCATGTTATTTCTAAGATAAGTGATTTAGACTGGGCTGCCACTACCTCTCAGTACTATTACCTACACTAAACACAGTTACAATTACATACACTATAATTTTCCGCTTATGGAAAAAACATTCAAGCTACGAATCGGATGGGAGTATAATATGAATATAATTTAGGGTTTTTTTAAGGCTTAGATTCCTAGTCGGCCGCATTTAAGTATGCAGTGTGGCACTACCTCTTATTAGAAGTAGTACTTAAGTTGAAGCCAGGATTAAAAGTAGTATGTAGCAATGTGTCACCTATCCCATGGTACATAAACACGCAAGTACTATATCGGTATAGAAATATTACATAAACGCGTTAACTGAAAAAATAGGAAATTGGTATAATCTGTAATACAAACTTGGCAATCTTCCACGGCGATCGAAAGAAAAATGTTTGTAAAACGCCTCCCACGCGCGTCGTATTATAAAGCATTGATCGTTTATCACATTTCATGAAAATAAATAAAGATTATGTTACATAAATATGTTTTTATACTTGAGCGTCGTCAGTTATGTAACGGACGAAGTCGCGGTATTAGGTTTAATTGGTTACTTCTTTTTTTACTAAAGAAATTCTTATTTCTATCCGGTATAAGAATCCATACGATGAAAGCCACGGCATTAGGTCTAATTACTTTCTATTTTATGCAAGAGGTTCTGATTTCAAAAGTATGAGGATCTATCGCTAAATGAACCGGGTTCTACATGGGTAATTCATAGAACATGATATGTTCCGCGCAGCAAATTACTTATCACTATTTTACTAATTTCTATACGTTTGTTTAATCTATCTATACTAATCTATACATATCATCGTAAGAAAATAATCGTAAGAAATTGAAAACTGTACATAGAATATTTTTTTAAATGAATACTTGGGGCGTGATCTACAGGTGATATCGATGCCAAAAATATAGTTTCTAGAATTTTTGTCTGTTAGTCTGTAGGTATGTCCGGGCTAAACTCAAAAATAACTGCATGGATTTACTTCAAATTTTGCATGAATATTACTAACAAGTCAACATATAGGCTACACATTGTCTCGATATTTTCACGTGATCGAACGGGTTTTTGCGGGTGAAACCGCGGGGCGCAGCTAGTTATTAATATACTATCAAGTAACGTGTTAGTAGGTTATCAGTTCAAACGCATAACCTAAAATCTGTTTCACACTATAATTTTCAGGCACAGTGACAGTGACTCATATCACTTCACATCCGATATCTACAGTTTTAACTTTTATTTCAATCTAACGTTTTAATAATTAATTAATTGTGGGTATTTACTTATTATTAATTAAATGTGGCCCATGGAAGTGGGAGGAGAAAGGAGGGCAGTGCATCTGTATAGCCTCGGTGCCGATGTCTATTGGCGTCGGTAACTTTAAAAAAAAAATACTTTTTTTTGCTTTTCCCCAGCTAACAAAAACGAGACAGTACTCAAATAAGCGAGAGTTTAAAATGAATGAAATTGTAAAATAGTTGTCAGGTAGTTCCGTACAATGCCATTGGCTAGCGTCCAATAACTGGGGTTGGAAATATCACAGGAAGTAGGAACTAATTATGTATTCATATCGCATATATTTACATAATACATTATTTTGAATCACACATTAAAATCCACTTTGTGAAACTGTGAATTTCATACAAAAAAAGTGTGTGTGGTCTACCACACAACTGAAGTAAATCTTAATTGTTGATTTTCATAACCGTAGTTACAATGACATAACATGTCATATGATATGTATTTTTTAAATACAAAAAGTTTTACTTAAATCGAATTTGAATTTTGAATGTAAATGACAACTTCCATTAGCCTCGCCCGATGTGTGAAAGCTCCCGAAAGCTTTAGCCAGCTTACTCCCCAAGTCAAGCGCGTGTATATGTTGAAGTTTTACTTGTCTTGATGTAATTGTCGATTAATGTTTCCTATAAAACTTTAAAGCTTCTTTTTTACTACGAAACAACTTAATATACAAACTAAAAAATACCTCAGACATAAATAGCATCAAAAATAAATCTAAACATATAATAAATCTGTAGAAGGGTCAATTCTGTACAATGAAAATATTGAAAAAATAAATAGCAGGGGGTGTTACTGGATCGATACCAAACCCAAATATGCGATTAAAAAAATGTTTGTCTGTCTGTCTGTATGTTCAGGCATCACGTGAAAACTAACGGTTAGATTTCGATGATACTTGGCATGATCCTGGGCATAAAATGAGATACTTATTATCCTGGAAAAATACGTAGAAAAAAAATAAATCCATCCACGCGCGGACGGAGTTGCGGGCGGAAGCTAGTATTATAGATATATTTATTAGTAATATATTCAAAGAGGCACTACAAAACACCTTACCTTGATACCATGGCGGCTTTTTGTGCTAGGTATATATGCGCTGGCCTTGTATCATGTATCATACACGCGAGATTAGAGAAGTATAGGTGATTCCCCACTCGCATCCACAGATACAGCGGTTATTAGATATATAGCGTGTAGTTATTATTAGATATAGTGTGTAGTAAATTATTGTTTTGCATGTTATACATTCTCATGTACCATTCCTTTCCTTTTTTATTTACATTGGTTATAAAAAAAACCTTATATTAAATTCTAGGACTTTACTTGACGATTATACTATAGGACTTTATATGACGATTAAATTAACAGACTTTATATGTATTATCAGGTCCGATTCGGCAGCTATGCGTACTACTAGAATTGTTAAGTCGTCATTACCTCAATCGCAAAACTTCTCTACCTAAAGTCTATTTCCGGATAATCAATCACGTACTCAAATCTTATATCTCTAAAGCTGTACCTGGAAGACTAGGATTTGGTATATTATGTATGTAGACGACAGTAGTCATATTTCATCCTATAAGTAAACTGAAACTAAGTGAAAGATGAAATGCCATGTAGCAATGAAAGCGACATTGCGAATGCAGCAGACATAGCTTATCACCTTACGCGGCACACGTTTGAACACTAGAAGCGACCGCCACATAAGGTATTCTACAATTATCTCAGGCACTTTAATTGCTTGATTTATAACTGCCAGCGATTTATTCTACGTTCAACGATGCGTCTTAAATATAAAAATATTTTTACAATAATACACGTCATGAAAATTGCTTTTTTTTTTTTTATGATATAGGAGGGCAAACGAGCAGCCGGAGCCATTTTCATGACTACCGACGCCCACAAACATCCGCATAGAGGCTATACAGATGCGCTGCCTTCCTTTCTCCTCCCACCTCCATGGGCCACCGGCTACTTACACCCGCACGAAACGCGACAGCACAGCTGTCACTTTACCCCAGTCTCGTGTAACGAGAGGTACCTCCCCGGTCGTGCCGGCCCAATTCGACTGCATGCAAGCATGCAGTGTAGCACTACCTCTTACCTTAGCTTGGATGCTTCATATTCCCGGAATTCTCGCTCATAACTGGCGTCTATAAGTGCTACGATTTCGTGTATTGTGCGGTTCGCAAGAGGCTGGCAGCTTATTTATAGTGGGGATAGCCCATCTGTATAATATCTAGTTGTAAGAATGTTTATGGATATCAGTACACAAAATAAACCATGTAGATTCGTTCTAATATTCTAAATTGGTAGAAGCTAAAAAGTTTTGATTCCACATTTAACAGCGTGGAGGGGCTGATGATGATGATAAAACACGTCACGCCCTTCCTCGCCCATTACCCTATTCATTAGCGATTGAATGCAAATTAATTAATCGATACAGCTGATATAAGAATAGGCATGAATGGACGGCAGCCGACTGCTTCTACAATTGAAGTTTATAATAGAAAACATTTAAATAGGCCACGATTAAAATCTAAACTTTTTGTGACGTTATAACGTGTTATCGACGAACACCGACAGCACGCGCGAGAAATCATGACTCGTCACGTTCCGCTGCGCGCGAGAGGGAGGAACAACCGATGCAGAGGCACGATCGGCCTAAGTGCCGTTGTCACTTAAAGTTATCCTCCGTAAACGAAGTCGGTTTACAGACTTTTCCTTATAGTTGGCAATCAACAATTCTGAGGCATAACGTGGTGACAAACGATGTCCATTATCCGCACAGTTATGTAAATGTGTTCTTTCATATCATCTAATAATGGGCCACCGGATACTCACATATAACTATAAATACTTTGCCACGTCACGTAAGTTCGCTTATATTTTTCTAATGTCATCCTGAGCAAGCAATTTCAAATATAATTAGGTATGCATTTTAATTAATGGTAGATATTTATCTTCTATTAAAAATTGAGGAAACAATTTTGGAACCAGTCTTATATGATGCTTAGCGAAGGCTATAACTTTACGAAAAAAACTGCAAAATGGATAGAAATAGATTTACAGAATATCATATAAAGTAAGCTTATTTTTTAAGGTATATTATAGTATAGTATAGGTGTATATAGCATATAAAAAATCATCAGATGGGCCCCATCCAAAGAATTCGCCACGGACCTCAGTTAGGCCACTGACTATTGTCCCTTTAGACTAATAGATAAGTTGCCCTTTGTTATCTTTGTTATGCTGTCACTTCTCGTAAGCGTTATGCAAGAGAGATTTCATTTATTTGTCAGCCTAGGTCTGCTGTTAGCGCACTAGGTATCAACACATCACAAAAATGACCTTGATTTCATTGCAGAGAAAGTCTGGAATTGCCAAAAGCAATTACATACGACAAGCATCGATAAAAAGCATATAATTTAACTGTCAAAAATCTAACGTTAAATTTTACGTGAAATCAAAACTGTCTGTCAAGTTTGTCGACTGTCATAATGATCCGAACAATCGTGACCGAGTTGTAGAGGTTGTGCCTATATCACCATCATCATCATCATCATCACCAGCTGGAGGACGTCTACTGCTGTACACAGGCTTCTCCCACAGAGCACCAAAGGCCAGGTCACATGCCACTCGCTTCCACCCGCTACCACTTGACCAAGTCGTCGCCGAAGTCCACCAGGCTGGCGGCCTACCTATATGATTCATAACATTAGTTGACACATACTTACAACGTTCGACTATTTCAACAGTTCTACAATTTAAATAATGAAAAGTTATTTTATAAACAACATTATAACAATGCCCAATTGAGTTATATCTAGTAATATATATATGAAAGTGAGTGATTGTTCTTAAAACTTTCTCGATAAAACTGTATGAGTTTGGCTACGAATTAGTACAGATATAGAATCACGATTAGACTAGATATCTGTGGACGTAACGTTAGTCTAGCTCCATGGTAAATACCTTAAATTTTTGTGTCACAGGTACTAGAAAACGGATATATATTTAATTTGCTTTATTAAAATAAATTTTATCCATGTAACATTTTTATTATAGAATTACATATATAATATACATAAAGATAAACATCAATTACCTTGGCGTGATCGAACCCGCGACCCCTGGCGCGACATGCTCCGGGTGAAACCACGGGACAACGTTAGTTGTGTCATAAATGATTCTAATCTTTTTTAAACCTACATTTTTAAACCTAGTTTAAAAATAACAGTAATCCAAAGTTATTTTTGATTTTAGCACTGCTATACACTAACCTGGAAAAAAATCTAAATATACACCAGCTAAAATTATTAGGAATGTCGCGTTTCGTGCGGTGTGTATGTATCCGGTGGCCTATAGAGGTGAGAGGAAGAAGGAGGGCAACGCATCTATATAGCCTCAATGCGGATGTCTATGCCCATGGGTAGTCATGAAAATGACTCCGACTGCTCATTTACCCCCTTATAAAATCGCTATGAGAGCCTTCAGAACGGCAAGATTAAAACATACTGATTGTAGCAATCAGTATGTTTTACTCATATTTTTCATATCTTGAAAAATATGAGTACCTAGATGTACGGAAAAATACAGATCATTGATGGTAATAAGCTGAAATTGTATGAATTGGGGTCTAAATATAATACCAGCGCACAAATTCAATTATTAATAGGTACGAAGAAGAATTACGTACTTTTTATGTAAGTTGAATTTTTCCATGCACATATTAGATTCAATCAGAAAATATGACAGAGCAGTATTTTAAGTACGTAATAAGAAATATATTTCCCAATAGCTCCTATATTTAAAGGAAATGGATGAAAAAACGTACAAACCTAAACAATTATTAAAATGGCATATAAGTCCTAAACTCTTTAATGGATTTGTATTTAGTGTCTTATCCAAAATTAGACGATGGTAATTAATTAATGGTAATTAATTAATTAATAGTTATTGTTTTGTTTGTGACTACTGACCATGACATGATATTTAACTGTAAACGACTATTAATATACAAATCGGTATAATAGTTTGTCTATTTTTGATCACAACTCTACAGCACAATGTTTTAACATTTGCCTGCTAAAGATTAGACGAAATATACATTATACAACATTCAAAATTAGGACAAAATAATTGTGCCTATGACATTTTTCTACGATTCGATTCATTTTAGTTTACCATATTATGTTACTCTAATTTACTCTTTAACAAAATTAATATTTCTCTGAAAACAGCTTTTAATATAGAAAAATCGGTGCTATCATTTGTCTAATTTGACTACCACTTTACATCAGCCTGTATAACATTTGTCTGTTAATGAATGGTGCATTAGACGAAAGTAACACTGAAAAATGACAAGCGTTCCCCTTGTCGTGTCCAATGGCGTTTCGCCAGTAAAAATTAGGTCGAAATTACTGTGCCTATGACATTTTTCTGCTCCGCACTCAATTAATTTTCGTTTACTGTTACTTTTCATAACGGGTGACGTTAACGAGACTCATTGATATATTTTTTAATTGACAGACCAAGGCAGGGCTTGTTATATTTGTGCTTGGACAATTTGCAATGTATTCCGAGTTTTTAGGTGTCGAGAGCCCACCCAGTCAGTCTCACCATTCTCTGTCTGTATTTCTTCAACATTAACAGTTTGAAAATCTATTTTTATGGTGTTCTTTTTTAATTCTGGCTATAAATTTGCGAGTTGTAACTTTGTGTGTTAGTGCCATCTATAGCCAGAAACAGTAAATCACACTAAAACCACTGACAACAACCAAGTCACAACTTAGAAAAGAAAAATACTGTAATTTCATCCCCTCACTCCTATGAAACACATTAAATTCGACACGATAATATTCGATTCGATTTTAGAATTTACTTTATTAATAAACAAAAGCTATTAATGTTATAGACTTGTTTTGTTTCCGGACACATTAATCACATTCTTTTCTGGGCATAATATACATACATGTTTAATATATTAAAATAGTGTTTGTGTGAAATTATGAGCGTTTTACCATAAAAATTCTATCAAAACCGGTTCAGTATTATGCGATATGAAATCTTAATTTTACTTGTTTTCATTTCATAATGTGTACTCAAACTGGCTAGTTGTGAAATGAAAATAAGCTAATTTTATTCGAGAAGATTATTTTATCAGAACCAGTGGTATAAATAATATCCAATGAACGAATTACAATCAATAATATTCGAGCTTAAATATATAATTGTCACACCAGAGACCCTCATGAACCACAAAAACGATGATGAATGATGATGATGATAAGTTATGTGTATGTACTAGCTGCGCTCCGCGGTTTTACCCGCGTAAGATTCGATTCCGTGAAAATATCAAGATGAAAAATAGATGCTAGCAGATTCTATGACCTACCTAATATGCACACAAAATTTCATGATAATCGATTGATACGTATTGGAGGAGGAGTAAAGAGAAATTTATATACAAGTTTTACTTAGAAGTGACATGCACGTAATTGTACCCTGGACCAATGATCCTAACTACTGATAGAGGTCATGCACACGTGTTGGCATCCTTCCCTCTTCCCCCACATTCGTACCTCGCAGGATTTACGCACCATTATAACTGTCACTTTACGGCGGAATCGTGAGAGAGAGAGAGAAAGAATTACCTCCACAGTAGTTCCACCCTGTTTCGACTGAAATGGAGCGATGTCGACCTCTAATAATCCTAACCATTCTTTCGTAAAGTAAGCAATAACGCCCCCTTGTACTGGAGGCCTAAAGGGAGGTAGTAAAGGGCCTGGAAAACGATTTAATGGTATAGGTCTTTAAGGTATAATAAGTAATAACGAATAAGGGGACGATAAAAAGTAACTGGTATTCAAAGTGGTCGTTAGAAATGTTTGGGAACCTGTGATCTGCACCAAAGAGACGTTTTGTCTGCTAGAGACAGCATGTATAATTAGACGTTGTTATAGGAATCAAAGTTCGGAACGAACGAGGTAATAAAAATTTGAATAAATTATACTTTAATTTCACTTAATAACTATTTATATCAAGCCATTTGCATACGAATCTTGTGAATAAAAAGTAACCAAACTTGTAAAGTGTATATATAGCAGTAGGCACATAATATTTACTATGTACCTACTGCCTCATTTTTGCACATTATGTTGTTATGCTCCGAGGATTAATCATCATCATCATTAGCACCAGCAGAACCCAGAAGACGTCCAGCAGCTGGACACAGTCGGCGCCGTTTCACCATAAAATATATGCCAAGGAAAATATTGCCTTTTTTTGATAAAATGTATACTTATGTTAACCCATACTTGTGCCTACATCTCCATCAATGCAATTTTCGTAAAAATGTTCCCGAAGTTTTTACTTCACATATTAATATATAGATTATAATTTATAAGTAACAATGACTAACATTAAGTTCTTTGATTAAGTCTTTCTCAAGTGTCATTACTACAAGGTAAAAAACAGTATCATTAAAGAACTGACTTCGCACGATGTGCTTGCTTAGCTATGAATTCTCACGAACTACATGCCAACTTAACTGTTATGAACTCTAGAACTATAACCTCCTCATAGACTACAACAGAGAAACAATTTTTGTTTCTCCGAACCCAATTTCAATCTTATGGTCATAGATATTACAAGTAGTAAGAAGTGCCACACTGCATGCATGCATGTAGCCGAATCGGATCGGCACGACCGGGGAGGTACACTTTTTTTATACTACGATGGTGGCAAACAAAGCATACGGCCCACCTGATGGTACATGGTTACCGTAGCCTATGGACGCTTGCAACACCAGGGGCATCACATGCGCATTGCCGACCCTTTAAAAACCTATCGTCTACACGAAAATGGCACCGCTGACATCTGTGCTGTCGCATTTTGCGGTGTATACCTAAGTAGCCGGTGGCCCATGGAAGGTGGAGGAGGTAGGAGTGCAACGCATCTGTATAACCTCTAACTCACACATTCTCAGAACTCATTTTAGACATTACAATTCGTCTGATCGAATTCATAACAATATATGTAACGTGTGGAATGCAAACGTAACCCGATATTAATTTTGAGAATCGTGCCCGGTGTCCCGTGTAATACAAACTTTGCATGCAAGACGCACGTGTCGCCCGCCATAGATGCATAGATGCAAGTCCCGGGCGTTACCCTGTGACCTGCACGTAACATGTTTATATAATATCTTTATTAAAATGTTATTTGTTATGTGACTTTGTCTCTATTCAATCTAATCTAGTCTTAATGGACAAGAGGTGTTTGCAAGTATGTTTAACCATAGATAGGGCGAGTTTGAGTCCGGGCTGGACCTAAAAGTGTTTTGGGATTTTCTAAATTCTAATAAATGTTCAGAGTCAAATTGAAAGTGTTACACTTCTGTGAGCATATGGTCGTTGTCCTGCTCCTCATTTCTGACGGTCATGATAGAATATTACATAGAAGAATTGGGGAATTGAGAATTTACTTGTGCACTGTAATACTATAATACTATAGTCGCTTTGCGATTTTAGAAGTGTTTTCCTCACTTAGAAATAAATATGAACGTGACCATAAAGAAATCGATCATATATACATTGAATACGAAAATTACACTTAATATTATAAAAAAAACAATCTACGTAACATCACTCACAAGTAGGTACTTTTGCTGTCGTCCGTACCCCAAACGACGTAACATCACTCACGAGTACTTTTACGGTCCTCCGTACACCAAACGACGTAACATCACTCACAAGTACTTTTACTGTCGTCCGTACCCCAAACGACGTAACAACACTCACTAGTACTTTTACGATCCTCCGTACCCCAAACGACGTAACATCACTCACGAGTACTTTTACTGTCGCCCGTACCCCAAACGACGTAACATCACTCACGAGTACTTTTACTGTCGCCCGTACCCCAAACGACGTAACATCACTCACGAATACTTTTACTGTCGTCCGTACCCCAAATTGCCGGTAACGGCAGGTGTATTGAAATTAAAAGTTATCGTTATGTCATCTGCCGGGCCGGGTCAAGGTGAGGTTATGTTTGGTAATAGTTGTAGCATAGTTGTATGCTACAATTTTTTGAACGATAGTTGAACCGTCGCCCGATTCTATGAACATTATTGGAATATGTAAATGTAGAGAACAAGTGTAGACCGCTGGTCCATGGAGGGAGGAGATGGAAAGAGGGTAACGCATTTGTATAACCTCTATGCAGATGTCTATCGGCGTCGTTAGTCACGAAAATGGTTCCGATTGCTCGTTTGTCCCTCTATAGTCTATACTAAATAAAACACTCTCTGTGGAATGGCAATTTCCAAATTGATTCATCGTTTTTGTGGGTCTCATTGGATATATTCTTCTGAAAGTTCTTCTCCAATAGTTAAATACAAACACTATGAAATGAGAGGTTCTTTTATTATTATTTAAACTCGTCACAAAAATAAATATCTAAACAATGACATCATTGTAACTAAACTACAGTTTAGCTGCGAGTTTCAACTGCAATCTGATTAGTGAGTGACTAAGCCCATATGTTTTTTAATAGATAGTATAAAACGAGCAGTCGGAGCCATTTTCAACACCCATTGACATCGGCATAGAGGTAGGCAGCTGCGTTGTCCTCCTTTCTCCTCCCACCTCCTTGAGCTACCGGCTACTTACACCGCACGGAACGCGATCGCACAACTGTCACTTCACGCCGGTTTCGTATAAGCGAGATGTACATCCCCAGTAGTGCCGACTCAATTCGGCTAGATGCATGCGACGTGTCACTACCTCTTACTGAATAATTTAGCTTAATTATACTTATTATTAAGATTGCTAATGGCGTTTTTGCCAAAAATATATCGCGCACAAACATCTAAAGCATTTGCCGTAATTTAATGGCGTATAATTAATAGATAAGATAGTTAAGTCTAAATTAAATTTGAACAAGGCGAGGCTGGTAGGCTTGTCAAAGGCAGCTGTAGCCTTTGGCCTTCAACATCGGTCAACGTTCTAAATGTCGGACCATTTATACATACAATATAGAGGCTAGACGAATATATGTATAGAGATATTAACTATAGAAAAAAAGATACAGAGAGAAAGATAGAAACTCTTCTGCCTACTTCTTTTTCTCTCTTTTATGTTATCTATCTTTATTATAAATGTGGAGGCATATAATATGCTTACCAATTATTTGTATAGATATATTCAGGTTTATGAGTTCTCCTGCTTACTTATTCTCTATTTTATTTTATTTATGTTCATTATACATAAGTATATATACTTATATGCTTACTAAATATTTGTATAGATATAGTAGTTCTCCTGATTAGGTACTTCTTTTTGTCTCTTTATATCTATAATAAAATGACCAAACATATGTATTCATTTTGATTCAAAATTAATAAATATTTTTGTACCAGTCAGTGCCTAATATTTACTAAAATCTCGCGAGTGCCATCCATCGCCTATGACGTGGATCTGGATCTATCAGCAGTGACAACTACTACCTATATGTATAGTTAGCCTGTATATTATTTGCATTACTAAATATACAGCTCCGAAATTATTTATGTTCTAGGAATTATATAACTTAAAACATATTGTGCCGTGTTCATTGGGTAATGAATTATGAGATATAAATTATGGCTTAAAATGACATGCCTGGTTTTATGGTGTCATAAATGGTGAATATAGAACGATGGCTTGAGGTAACCTCTGGTATTAGTGATGTTACCTATATCATTTGTGCACTTGCTAATTTTGCAGCAAAACTTCTATCCGCGATTCTAGTATAGCTGGCGAGAGCGTCACAATAAATCACACATCGGGCGAGGTCAATGGAAGTTGTGTTTCAAATTCAAAATTCAAACCCGATCTGAGCGAAACTTTTTAGTATTTAAAATATCATACGACATGTTTTGTCATTGTAACTACGGTAATGAATTTGTGTATTAAATCAATAATTAAGTTTTACTTCAGTCAAACACACACACACTTTTTTAATTTCCTAATTTTGGGAATTGGCGCCGGGTATTTCTTCAGTTTAATGAAAGAGAGGTTAGTAACAGGTAGTGCTTGCACCATTGCAGTCGCATTGGGTCATTGCTTTGCACTCGTTCTCCCCATCTATGGGCCAAGTATAACTAATTCTGTCCGTGATATTTCATTCAATTGACCAAACCAAAATTATACATATAAGGCAATAAAATGTTCAAGGCACGCGAGTGTTTGTAATTTATTATCTATTCTCTATTGGCATGCGTTTGTTTGTCTGTTTGTCCGCCGTGTAAACACGCACTTGTTTTAGTTCAAGGGATTGTTGATTTTGTTAGGCAAAATATTGTCACAGGCAGAGGTACATAGGGTTTGTTTTTGTTTATTTACAAACATCTTGTCTTGTAACTTTTATTTAACAATTGAGTCCATCCTGACTACCAATCAGCCTTCCGCTAAATATTATAAATAGATAGATTCTATAGATCTAAATTATTCTTCATATTAATGATTAATATACTGTGGAATAGTTATGATTTCTTATATCCACAAGGTACTTTATAATATCGGCCGATCCGTTTCTTATTTATGAAAAAAAAAATAATAATAAAAAAATGATAATATAATTTTATGTAATACTAGCAACGCCCCGCAGTTTCACCCGCGTTTAATTTGGAAGAAATCACTGATATTCAATATAAACTTCACGATTTCTTTTTCATCCTCTTAGGGGTTGAATTTTTTTTCTAAGAACCGTTTCTTAGTGCTCTCTTAGGTAATCAAAGGGACTACGGTGCTAAATTTTGAGTTTCTAGGTGCAGTAGTTTCGGCTTTGAGTTGATAGCTGATATAAGTCGACATGGCAGTCTTGGCTGTCTTTGAGGGGGCTAAAGATTACTATAACCTATATCTACGCAATATCAAAATGAAGTCATTTATAAATTAAAATATTATAATAATAACATGGTAATTATTAGAAAGTTTGACACTGATATATTACCAATTTATGTCTACAGCATTTTAGTTAGAGACAGCTGTAACTACTTCGAAAGGTGTTTGAAGAAGTAATTTTATAATTTTATTAAATATTCCAAATTTATTTCCGTAGTATATACTATAAGTAATACATATATCCATACAACAGTGAAAGTACAGGAAGGTTGTTTTTAGAATTTATATGTCCCCTGAAATGATAAAGCTTGATTTGTCTTAAAATTGCAGCACATTATACAAAATATATTTATTGTTTTCTTCAAATAATCATTAAACTTAATATTAGAATATAATTCTAGTTTTAAATCTATGTTTTTCAATTTAACGATAGTTATGGGTAACCAGTGCGGCGCCAAGTTCTTAGTTGGAATTATGCTGGAATTGCGTGCTGTCTTTTATGGTATAGGGGGCAAAAGAGCAGTCATAGACATTTTCAAGACTACCGGATGCCAAGGGATGATATTCCACGATATCGAAATTTACGCGGGTGAAACCGCGGGGCGCAGATAGTATCATATATAGAAGAAAATTAGAAGCGATATAACGGTTGTCTTCCGTATATATAGAAGAATATTATTGCTAAATAAATGAAGTGCTTGTTATAATACAATTATTTGAAATGGACTCCATGTTCACAAGTAACAAGAGGGAGTAGGTACTTTTCTAAATACAAAAAATTGAGTATGAGCAGTCAATATTTTTACTAATAATTTTTACTAATTATTAGTAAAAATGCCAAAAACATACGTAGCATGTACGTATATATTTTTTTGTAATCGAATCATTATCTTTAGATTTTTGCACGGACTCTTGGAGTTATGCTAAGTATCGAGTGAGATTGCTTCTCCCTGACAAGCTGTCACGTTACGTACGGTTTTGAGTTTCCTGTGGCCACAAGGCACAGCATTTGATAGATATTATCTGTTGTAAATATCCATCTTTTAACGTTCTCTGACTAAAACATTTTATTATTTCCCTGTCACATGCGTCCGAGGCCGCTGAAACCATAGATTTAGAATTGTTTCATTGTACGTGAAAGATGTACAAAGCGTGGGAGCGAGACATTCAAATTAACTTCCAATCATCGGAAAAGAAAAGAGACAGTAGATGAAGTACATATGAGACAATTATTTTACGCGTGTAAGATGCCATAGGGGCCCGATGACATAGTAATGACAAAGTCATGTAAGTGTTTCTGTAGTAATTCTGACATTTGTCAAATATTTTTTTGTCTTGCCTCTGTTCTGACATTGTGTATCTTGTACATTCTAAATCTATGGCTGAAACAGATGCGTCCGTTACGTTTTTAAATTCAGCTAAGGACGTTGGAGTCGTAAAGTCTATGAGTCAAAAGAACTAATTAGTATTCATGAGTCGAAGAGAAATGCAGCGGCTTTGCATTCCGCCAATAGGGCACCTGGCCCCGCCCACACTTGCCTAGGTCATACTGAGTGCGTACTGAGGACGTACTGAGTCACCCTGGTTTGAAATTTTCAAAAGGATGCGACCTTAAGGTATGAATGCTAAATTGTGACCTTATTAATGTTAATTTATGAAAGTAGTAGCGCTGAAGTCTGAATATTTGATTTTAGTTGGCTAAGCTAGGATATTGATTGCTGTAAGTACTAGTTAATTGAAAAAATAGAAGCTTAGAAACTACAGCTTCGGAATGTTTTATTTCGGGATAAAAAAACATTCTATATTATTCCGGACAGCCAATTATCTATGCCATTTCACCCAAATGCGTTCAATAGCGTCTATGTAAAACAGTAATAAACATACATACAAACTTATGCCTTTATAATATTAACAAGGACTTTTACCAAACTTTTTATTTCTACACTCCAAAACCTTTGAACGCTAAAACGGTCTATTTTTCGCACCAATCTTATGTTACTCGGTCTGTACTAGAGTAGTCAATTTTATTTCGAGACCAATAATATGAGTCATTGGTTTTATTTGACTTCAATTAGAAAGATGAATAAAGTTCATTCCATCTCTTCTCATGAATGATTCTTAAGTGTATGGGGTTATAGTTCTAGGTGTGTAGTAGTGTTGGGCCGAGTACCTACATCATCTTTGGTATTCGAGTATATCAGTACTTGTATCAAATAGAGTACCTACTCGAGTCGCTGGTTTGGATTATTCGAATATCAGAGACTAGTACTCGAGAATTTCGAGTTTTCCAGTTCAGAGTTTAAGGTCATGACTTCATTCCTCATCTAGAAAATTATATGTTATGTGGGACGAACGTGAGTACAAAGACACAATTATATGTATGATATTCGTACGTTAACGTTATGAATATAGTTATAAGTAGCTGGTGTCTGCGATTTCGTTCGCGTAGCATAGTAATAGGTATTATAATCGAAGTGATTAATTGCATTGCATTTGCATTGTGCCGAAATTCCGATTTCCCGTAGGAATGAGGGATTTTACCGCAGTAAAAAGTGTTTTTGATGTTAATCATCCATAGACCACAAAAAGTTTCATTCGACTCCGTCCAGTAGTTTCGAGAATTAGACTGGATTAACAGATAAACGGACAAACATACAGATAAAAAAAAATTTAAACATTGAAAATTGTTCTAATACTATTTTATCATCGCCGCCAATTAGTTTTTGGTAAATATATTTAATGTACAGACACATGGATTTTACTGTTTTATTATATGTATAGATTGTATATTATGAATATGATAGATAAGTATCAGTATACTCTTAGTACTTGAATCCTGTATTCGAGTACCTACTGATGATTTGAATACTATTTTAATTAGTACTCGATTACCCAAGTACCGGTGTAGTATTTGTGTCTGAATCTGACTGAACTGAATCGCATAAATAGTATACTATTTCTAAATTGATTATAAAATATTATTAGTCCTTTGGAGGGAAACCTACAAACTACACGGCATTCCACCGCACAGCTGCCATCGCCTTAAGAAGGTTTCATGTGAACTTTACTGGCTGGTGTAATTTGTATAAAGATCGGCAATGCATTTGTTTTTTTTTTCGAATCTGCTGTGGAAGTCAAAGAAGCACAACACAGCTTTATCGGATTGCTGTCAGTGCTCGTCGGCCGATAAGCCTGTGCTTGGGGGTCGGAAGGGGGTCCGACGTCTAATGCTTACCGTATGGTAATAATAATAGGTAATAGTATAATTTAGTTGCTATCGTTCCTGCAGGAAACAGTAACTTTTCCTGTACGTAAGTTATTCGATTTTCAATATCGTGTTTGGATTTGGAGGGCGAGGTAGCCGGCATACTCACGCACGAGGCATCACATCCTGGCCTCCTGGTCGGCAACGCACCAGCATCTTTAGTGATATAGCCGTCGGCTGTCTCTTTCCACCAGGAGAAACGACTACTTGTTTGCCTTCCATGATATAAAAAAAATTGTTATTTATTACAGCACCTATTGCCTATAAATTCTAATAAAAACTACAACTGTCGAGTATACCTCTAGTTACGAGCCAAGAATTTTTCATATTTCATTAACATTACGAAATTGCGCATTTTTATTCAACAAAAATTTCGTAACTGTAAATAATTTAATCCTAACTTTTGGAATATTCATGTTATTCGCCAAGGCCACGTTTAACATACACTAAATTATACATAATTAGTTAGTTATCTAAGAGCACATACATACACAAAAACACGCATACATTACTGTCAGTGTAATCGAATTCGGTATCGAGTTTTACAGAAGATCGGTGGGAGTTTTAATCGAATAAATCAATAAGCGAGGCTATATAGCCTCCGTGGTTGACTTGACCTTACATATGAAACGCTAAATCTAGCTAAGTCTGTAATTAAACGATAAATCAAGCCTTTATTTGTCCACTGAATTTGTTTTGTCAAATGCCGTTGCGTGATTTATCATTGGTTTCTAGATGACCGGGCTTTGATCGGTGTTTTATTATTTTGTAAAATATGCTTAGATTTATAATCTAATATATAAAATTCTCGTGTCACAGTTTTCGTTGTCATACTCCTCCGAAACGGCTTGACCGATTCTCATGAAATTTTGTGAGCATATTGAGCAGGTCTGAGAATCGGCCAACATCTATTTTTCACCCCGATATTCCCATGGGATCGAAAGTTACGCGGGTGAAACCGCGGGGCGCAGCTAGTAATTCATAATAATTTATTTTCTCACCACAATACACAGTTTTAATACAGCTTATAATTACAAAAATAATCAAATACAAACTTTGTTGGTATATTGTGGAAGACCGGTGCCTCAGCTAAACTAAAACTAAAAAAAAGCTAGTTAGGGCCTGTATTTCGGGTTACCAGGTATCCACCATTATTATTAAAGACACTTTAAAAGAGTAATCAGATTTTAAAATCAAATAATTTAGTAAATAATGATTTCTTTTCTTAATACTATATATTGCGGTAAGTACAAATAAAATTATGATTAAGCAATATGTAATAATGTATGTAATAATGTAGAAACGATGCGAATTATAATTTAGATGCGACTCGAAACGGCGGTTTCTATTTTAGGGACCACTCGATTTTCCACCGAGCTGTTAAAACTTTGTAGATGCTGGCGAAAAAAATGAACTTTACCATTCTAAAACCTTAGATCAATCTAATCTACAAATAATCAATTATTAATCCTCAAAAGGGGGTATTTATATGGATGTGGCTGCATATAAATTTTTACAAAAAAAGTGCCGTTTCTGAAATTCAGATTACAATATCAATATTAACAGCTTATCCTACTCATATTATAAAATATGTGAATGTGAGTTTGTTTGTTACTACTACTACTACTTTTACGCCAAAACTACTGATCATGAAACTTTGTACCTACACATGTTCCTAGAGATTTAAGAAATGACATAGGATAATTTTTACTAAAAAAAATATTTGTTTTAGAAGAGTCAAAAATTATCGTGGCAGATATTTTATATATATCTCTTTTTCCATTTCATGTAAATTATGTGTTTCGCAAATAAATTATTCTTATTCTTATTCTTATTCTTATTCTTATATTGCTATTCTATTGCAGTTCTATTTAAATCTTACATATTATTAGAGATATGACATAGGACGGAACGCACAAAAGAACGAAACGGAAATGAACGAAGCCGCGGCTAAAACCTTATAAAATATCTTGTCAAACGAAAATGGGCATTTGACACACAAAATGGCGAGGAACGTCTTATTAATCATATTATAATCAAATGTCACATCAAATTACGACTGAAAATTCCACTGGGCATTACATTAACTTGTATTAACGGTGGCGTGACGGCCTAATGTAATTTGTGTGAAGAATTAATTACAAGCTGTAAGGGTGTGATCCGTTTTGTTTGTGTCGTTTAAATTAACACAAAACACATGTGGATATACTTTGTGGAACAAGGATAGGACCTTGTGGAAGCCCATGATTTTTATTGTTTATAATATATAAAAACCTACAAAACACGCTCCTGTAGTATAAGTTTCACGTTTATGGGTTCAACAGAAAGTAGGATCTCCATTATATTATAAGCGATAAAGCCGGTTCTTTAATGTCATACATTCGATCACATGACTCTCGTCTATCGTAGGAGGTGATGAAGAAAAATTAGGTCCTATCAAGGGAATCTACCACAAGTCCCGAATAGTTACGCCTCTAAATATTGCAATTTTCTCACCAAGATATCGCTATATTCAAAAATTCGCTTACTTGAAGGGCTACGAAAAAGTAATCTAACTACCTATAGTCCCATCCAGAATAAGCTAGCGCTATGAAATACAATAGTATTGATATGAATACATGCGCTCTTGGTTTGTTTTATTTTGAGTAGTAAGGACACTTATTTTGCTGTAGACACCGTAGACATTTCTTCTACTGCGGGGCACCTTTAAGAGCGTGGCCCGTAGCAATATATACTTTTCCTACGTTAAGTAGAATTTTCTTTATAGCCGGGCATCTTTTAGAGCGAGCCCCGATATCCATAGGTACTTTTGCTACGTTAAGTAGAGTTTCTATTATAGCTGGGCATCTTTTAGAGTGAGCCCCGATATCAATAGCTACATTTGCTACGTTAAGTAGAATTTATAACGGGGCACCTTTAAGCACGATTCTCGGTACCAATTGCTATTTTTATGACAGCGGGGTACCTTTAAGCTCAGGGCTCGTAGCAATTGCTACTTGCTATGTTAAATAGAATTCTATTACAACGGCAATTGCTACTTTTGCTTAGTTAAGTAGAATTTCCTTTAAAGCGGGGAACCTTTAAGCACGATTCCCGATAGCAATTGCTATTTTTATGACAGCGGGGTACCTTTAAGCTCAGGGCTCGTAGCAGTTGCTACTCTTGCTACGTTAAATAGAATTTCTATTACAACGGCAACTGCTACTTTTGCTAAGTTAAGTAGAATTTCCTTTAAAGCGTTCCCCGCTTTAAAGGAAATTCTTCTTCTTCTTTTAGAGCAAACCCCGATATCAATAGCTACATTTGCTACGTTAAGTAGAATTTATAACGGGGCATCTTTAAGAACGATTCCCGGTAGCAATTGCTGTTTTTATGACAGCGGGGTACCTTTAAGCTCAGGGCTCGTAGCAGTTGCTACTCTTGCTACGATAAATAGCATTTCTATTACAACGGCAATTGCTACTTTTGCTAAGTTAAGTAGAATTTCCTTTAAAGCGTTCCCCGCTTTAAAGGAAATTCTTCTTCTTCTTTTATAGCAAGCCCCGATATCAATAGCTACATTTGCTACGTTAAGTAGAATTTATACGGGGCACCTATAAGAACGATTCCCGGTAGCAATTGCTGTTTTTATGACAGCGGGGTACCTTTAAGCTCAGGGCTCGTAGCAATTGCTACGTTAAATAGAATTTCTATTGCAACGGCAATTACTACTTTCGCTACGTTAAGTAGAATTTCCTTTATAACGGGGAACCTTTAAGACCGAGGCCCGGTAGCAATTGCTACTTTTGCTACGTTAAGTAGAATTTTTTATAAAGCTGAACACCAACAGCAGGGCCCTATCTACTTTTGCTATGTGAATCTGGCACTGTCCCAGACCTGTGAGCGTTGTCATTTCGCACACTTTCAAATTGACTAAAACATTATTTAAAAACCTCATCAAGAACAATATTGACTTTTAGCAACGGTGTACTCATATTACGGAACTACTGTCTCAAGGCACTGCTGGCTGTCCAAACACTGTTAGTAAATATTATTCTACTAGAACACGCCTTTGGATTCTGTTTTACTTCAAATAATTAATATTTGGCGTGTATGACAGGTTTGCATTCCTCGGTTTTAAAACTATTTTGCCTATGGCATATTAAAAATCGTTGTTTAATTATTATTAAGGACTAGTTGACCAGACAGCCGTAAATCTTCTCATTGTTGAAAAATATATTGTCATAGTAAAGTGGATGTATTATAGCCTGTATGCAACCGAGGACTATATAACAAAAAAGTTTCATCAAAATCCGTCCAGTAGTTTTTGCGTGAAAGCCGCACAAGACACAGACAGAATGACGTCTTCTACAGTTTTATTTTATGTATAGACAGTAGGTTCAAAGCATGTCTTATAAGCCTTTTGATTTTTTTTGGGTCGTAATATAAGCTTTAATGCAAGCGTAGAAAATTCCAAAATAGTTTCATATGATCACTATCAGTACTTGTTGGGCGAAGATACTAGTTTTCGGGTTGAAAATAACGTCGACGTCCGTCTATCCGGATGGTAGAAATGCGCCCCGATATAAGAGTTATAATAAATTAAAATAAGATTAAAGTGTTAAAATAAGAGCTAATAATAGAAACTATTATTATATGGCTAGAGATATCGCTGGGTCCTAGGTGTAGGATAAGTTTCAGTTAGTGTATCTGATGGTTTACATTGTTCATATTTCTATATCTTTGTTTTTTTTATTTATGTAAAAATATAACATACTATAAGACCGTTATTTTTAAAAAAATAATTAGTTCCTCTAAACACTATCAAATAATACACTAGGATCAAATAACGTGGATACGATAGGATCAATGAACATAATCTAATATTGCAATAAAACACATGGCATTTTAAAAAAGTGTTTTCCTCAAGTTCGGCATTCAATATTACATGAAGAGAATCACGTACAGAATATATGTCGGCGGCGAAACCGCAATATAGGTCACAACGATAAAAGAATATTACACAACTTGTGAATCTTCGGTCGCGATCGAGATGTAAGATCTTGTTGTTTGAAGTTACTTTCAGCTGCGATGTATTATAAATTGTAGGGTTAAAGTCCTTATTACACCACGTGTGGCAAAATATGCATATTATTGCATAAATAATCATATTTAATATTATATCTTTATTTTAATATGTAAATCAGCAAAATACTGAGTGGTCACCAATTTGTGAATCATGATTCTTTGATATGTAAAATTTTCTTTTGTTACGATTTATATGTGGTTCACAAATCATCATCATCAGCCTATTGCAGTCCACTGTTGGACATAGGCTTCTCCCACAGCACGCCACTGGCCTCATTTTCGGCTAAACTTAAAAAAAAAAAAAGTTTTAAAAGGTTCACAAATAAAAGAAATATATTAATTATAAGACTTTATGTGTTCGCGGCTGAATTCTAGGCCTGTTGCATTATGACGCATACGTCTTTTGCGGACTTTTTACTTCAGAATCAAGTTCGTAAAAGTAAACTCAATTCATCAGGATCATAATAATAAATAAGTAATAATCAAGGCTCCCTGTCACCGGTCAGTACGTCTGTCACTTCTTTAAAATCTAAAACAAATATTGTTATTTAACATTTAGTAATACAATTACATATGACGTGATCCACCGACTCACAACAAAAATACTAAATAACAATCAGATGTTAGTCACTAGCAGAAAACAATCAGCATTTGATTCGGCTGGCCCGATCTGGGTTATGGTCGGGGCTTCCCCGAAACAATGTTTTTAAATTCCAGAAGCATCTGCGGTTAGCTTGTCTGCCATACGGCAGGTATCGTGGCTTCGTGATCTGGATCGTCGCCAAACTGCTATTTTCTTTAGATTTTTTTTATGTAACTGGTGGTTACTTTACTCCAGTATCGTGTGGAGAGGTCCCTCGGTCGGGATAGCCTAATTTCTGGCACTATCTCTTATCTACTAATATTATTTCGGGTTTTCCCCGAACTATTATTTTCCAATTCCAGAAGCATTTGCGGTCTGCTTATCTGCCATATGGCAGGTCCCTTGGCTTTGTGGTTTTGTTGCCAAACTTTATCCTTATTTTATTCATTTCTATTTTTAATTCCTCAAAATTTTATTTTATTCATTAACTAGCTTCCGCCCGCGACTCCGCCCGCGCGGATGTCGGTCTTCGCGTGGATGGATTTATTTTTTTTCTACGTATTTTTCAAGGATAAAAAGTATCCCATTTTATACCCAGGATAATAAGGTTCATCAAAATCGAACCGTTAGTTTTCACGTAATGCCTGAACATACAGACAGATAGACAAAAATTTTTTTAATCGCATATTTGGGTTTGGTATCGATCCAGTAACACCTCCTGCTATTTATTTTTTCAATATTTTCAATGTACAGAATTGACCCTTCTACAGATTTATTATATGTATAGATTTTATCAACGCATAATAGCAATATTAAATTAATTATTAAATAACAATTAAACTACTTGAACAGATTTGTAGCCACCATGGTCATGGGTGGACCGAGACCATGGTTGCCGTAAAACTTCTGAAACGTCTTGTAAAATAATGAAATAAAACGCGATAAAATCCGCTATAGTTATTTTATTGTAATGAGTAAGATAATATTTGCGTAAGCTTGAGATATCACGTAGAATAGTAATTAGTAATTACAAATTAGAATAGAAACTGCTGCCAGCATGCTACGTCCGTAAAGTAAAATAAAAAACTGGATAATAATATATAATATAAAATAATGTATAATAATATATAATAATGTAAAAAATAGATTTTTAGCTAATAAGTTTCTGTGTGCATAGCAAACTTTAATTTATACATATTATGGTAATATTGTGTGCAATATTAATATTACAACGATTAAGTAAATGTATTGTCTGTTGCAGGTAAATATCAAAGACATCTTCTACATAACTCGAGAATCACAAAGGTAAATTCTTACATATACGCATATTATGAATATGTTGCTTATGTTTATTCAGATTCATCGGTTAACTTAAGAATTGCGCAGAGAAGATGGCGTCCTGGCGAGTTTATTTTTATTATAGTGTAAGGGGGCAAAGCAATCGGAGCCATTTTCATGACTACCGACGCGCATAGACATCCCCATAGAGGCTACACAGATTGCCCTCCTTCCTCCTCCTCCCTTCATGAAAGAAAGAAAGAAAGAAAGAAAGAAAGAAAGTTTTTATTCAAAATAGAATAACAAGAATTACTTTTTGAACGTCAACAATTAAATCTACCACCGCGACCGGTTCAACCCTAGCTTGGGCTGTCACATTACGCCGGTTGGGTGTAAGCGAGAGGTACCTCCGACCGTGCCAGCCCAATTCGACTATATGCATGCAGCTTGGCGCTACCTCTTCCTATTTTTTTTTGGTCCCGAGTTTCTTTATATTTGAACTTGAGGGTCTTCGGTTAATTTTAATGAGCATCTAACGGTAAGATGCTGCGTGTTCTTGAAAAATAAACACAACGATAGAAAAAAACTACCATGCAATTAAGTTGATACCCGTGACACAATAATATAATGACACATGGTAATCCATATGTCATTATATTATTATGTCACGGGTCTGTCAGATACAAGCGCGGAATGTTCCATAAAGTATACAAAAACAACAACTACAACAACTACAGCAACAATACTTTTTCACGCCAGTTCATTTCATGATTCTTACTCACTCGCCTTACTTCCACATTCATAACTCCCTTCATCTTATTAATATTATAAATGCAAAAGTTTGTATGTATGTTTGTTTGTTTGTTTGTTACTCCTGCACACAATAACTACTGAACCGATTTGCATGAAATTTGGCACACTTAAAGAGAGTAACTTGTATTAGCACATAGAATAGTTTGTATCCTGAAAAAATGTTCTTATGGGATGCCATGGGATGATTTTCCACGATGTCGAAATTTAGGCGGGTGAAACCGCGGAGCGCAGCTAGTATTTCCATAAGGAGGACGGAGGGCAATGCATATGTGTAACCTCTATTGTATATCTAAGGTAATGAATGAAAAATGTAGTCATGCAAATTTCCGAATGCTCATTTGTCCTCTTAACCTAAGTAAGAAAGGTCTACCCATATGAAAACTTTTTAGATGTTTACTAGTTAACATAACTTGGGACGTATAGGAAGTAGCTATAAATGAATACAAGATACATTGTTGTGTGGTATCTGGCTAAGTTTTTTGATGCGGACCTCGAAACCTGTTTGACGCCCACACCCACAATTTGAAAACGTTTCGAGCCAAACCTCGGCAAGACGCTCTCACTGGCTTTGTGTCGTTTTGTTTCGTATCCAAATTCAAAATAACGAAATGCGTCTGGTATAGAACCTCCATGACTATAGCCTAATATTGTGCAGGCTCAACAGAGTAAGTAGGACTTTATATACGGCGTAAGGAATATTGAAAGGTCACTTTTAAAAAGGAAATAATTGAAAGTAATATAAAAAGTTAAGTAAGTAATATAAGTAAGTTACATTACTTGAATTACGTTAAAGATAACAAATACAATCTGCCTGGGATTTTAAAATTGTACGTAGCTTTGTAAGTTCGATTCAAATACTATAATTTCTTTGTGTGATCTTGGTGGTGCAGCGACACTGAACCTTGCTTCGGTTAGAAGCGTTGTTTGTGTAACTTGTGCGGGAAGCAAATAAAAATGTCACCAATTAACATTCGCAAAGCCAGAAGTACATTATGCAGGTGCGCTGTCGGCCTTCACGCCATCCCTCTAAAAGCCATTGGGCCAACCGGATTTAAAAAAGGCGGCGCAGAATTCGCCAGATTTGTCATCACTGAGCGGACATAATACGACTAAGAACGCGCCAACGGCTGCAATTTTTCAGTATTTAACCAAATGGAGACGTCGCGAACGCAAAAGTCTTCCAAATTCAGTGGAGGACGAGGTAAGCCACCCGTAAAACACTAATGCAATTCGGCTACATTATTATACAAACATACAGAAAAAAAAATGCATATAAACTTCTGTGTCTTGAAGCGGAACATTGGTCTCTTTACTTTTAGCAGAGGGAAACCTCTGTAGGTGGCGTCTCCGTCTGGTCAAATACTCAAATGCTGCAATGCAGAAATGACACTCTGACATGGATAATTCTATTTACGGTAAATTAGCCTGGACATCAACGATGGTTAGACGGAATAGACGCAGAAATTGCAATCTGCGGTTGGGATTGTGGTTTTCTGTACTTTTTGTTTTCCTCAAATGAACGTCATAAATTTCTTTATCAATGACTATATTTATTAGCCATCAAATACCTATTCATAATAATTAATAACTGTATAAATAAAATTGTATGATAAGAAAAGAAATGATACTATTGAATTACTGTACCTATTTTTACCAAACATAGTTAAAAAAAATAGATATGTACTACTTTCGAATGAAAAAAAACATCAAAATCGATCCATCCGTTTAAAAGCTACTGATCCACTACAGACTACGATGCCACAGAGAGACAGACACACGTGTGTGATGTTAACACGAAGTTAAAGTAACATTTTCCATATTATTTATTTGTTCATTTGAAATTTACACCATTTGAGTAGACAGTTCATAATTAGTTTATTTCATGAAACAATTGACGCATATTGTTTGACAGTTTATCAATTTAGGCGCGTCGCTAACTCGAGGTCGGTTGTGGTTTGGCTGTTTGTCAATACCACCATAAGTAGACTAAACAACAGCAGGATAATAAATCATTTAAAGCGGTATCTACTATGTATTATCCTAGGAAATTCATATGCTTACTAAGATACTAAGATATACGTATCTCATTGTAATAAGAAACTATCAACAATGTATTATAATCTTGAAAATATCTCCCTCGTATTTTAACACCTTTTTCGGTCTGAAAGGGGTGCAATTTAAAAAATTTGCAGATACGATACGTTATGATTATTATACCTATATTTAAATATACAAAAAATTGTATGATTAAAATATGTAATTTTTTCACTTGTGTTGGGCCCTAAGTTTACGTACGGATTTCTGTTACCATCACATACAACACCGGTCGTGTTATAAGTTATAACACGACAAACACATACAAAATATAAATTTTATTATTCTCACAAAAAAAATTACGCATGAAATTTTTAACCTGATACACAAGAGCATTAGATATAGCTGGACGATTACAGCAGCTAGTACATCACTTTTAGTTTCTTTGCACACCGTACACTATAAATATTAGACTTGATAAAACAAAACCAATCTTCGGTTGACATTGAAAGGTGCAATTTCCTGTCACGTAAATGCAAATTATGGTGGAGCTAAAAGAAACTATAAAGTAACGACGAAACTAATGCATTTTCATAGACGAAAAAAGTGTATTTTTGCCATTAAAATATTGCATGGCCATATGATTTAAAAGTTTTTAAAGTCTTTCTAGATTGTTTTAAAAGTAGACACACTTAAAAGACTAAAAATCTTTTTTGTCATTAAAATATTGCATGGACATATGATTTTAAAGCTCTTAATGTCTTTGTAGACTGTTTTTAATGCACACATTTTGCGTTTCTGTGAAGGATTAGAGCGTAAATTATGGGCTTCACGCCCTATTCTGTAAACAAACGTAATAGTTCTATAATTTGTAGCCACACAAACATAACATATAAGCCAGCTCGTAAAACAGAATTAAATAACCTTGCAGCGACACGACTGCATGGTTTTTGTTGTTCTGTTAATATTCAAACGCCATTGTATATGTTGGTGGTATAGTCAGCAGGATAAACATTGAACAAATGAATAAAATAAAATAAATAGGATAGTAATGTTAATTTTGATAAGATTTTTAAACTAAATATTAAGAATGGTATTAGGTACTTAAGGGAATAATAATATTTGTATTACACCTCATTGCTTACTAAGGGATGATAAAAAATTAGCTCGTGTAGGTAATGATAAACGTATGTATAAGTTGTACATTAAATTTGTTGTCTTTTATCGTAATTCTCATTCACCTCTCAAAGGACGGCAACGCATCTGTTCGACCTTTGGTGTTGCGGATGTCTGTGAGCGTAGGTAATCACTTAGCATCAGGTGGTCTAACTGCTTGTTTGCCGTCTATGCCATAAAAATGCTGATTATATTAAATTTTATTTTGTGAAAAGAGATAGAACTTAATACTCATCTAAAACACGTAAATCACATTGATTACTCATATATCAATTTGATAATATTTAAAGAAAATATACACATAAATACGCACTTATAAATTGCTCAAATGTATATTTTTTGTCTTTCATGGAAAATGTGCTGGCCAAAATATTATTTTCTTTAACACCTGTTATACCACAGGTTCACAAATAAATTATTAGAATTTGAACATTTTGTTGCGGACGGTACACGACAAAAAGAGTACGTGTAATTAGTTTGATGCTTAGCAAGTCCGCAGATATGATCGTTTTATTAGTTTCCCGTCGTAAAACGGCCGAGGTCGTGCGAATCGCAGTTTTACGATCAATACCTGCAGTCGTCCGAGTAGTGGGCTGGCACTTAGAACTGCCAACTGTAATTGTCACATAGGTATACGACAATTGCACTTGGCATATATACCTAGATATATGACATTTACACTTGGCCTGGCTTACTAAGTGCCAGATACATGGGTATAGTAACTAAGTGTCACATATCTATGTATACTATATAATATACACTTGGCTCTTGTGGTGGCGCGGGCGCTGTAATGATGTACGTTATTATTGTCACGTACACTCTTGTAGATACTTTGTCAACTTGTAAAGAGAGAGAGAGAAAATGCGTTGCAGTTGCGTTGCAATTTATGCAGGCATGAAAGGGGAGACCGAGTGAGATGCAATATTGAACTGGGTCGGCACGGACGGGGAGGTCTTGAAACGATATCTCTGCTATCTCGGTTTGTAGAGCCCATTGAAAGAGTGGGGTGAAAGGGGACACGTAACCTCATAACTATATTATCCAGGCCAGACAAAGAGCAACTTGGCTCGGGGTCCTCCACCCGTCCCTCTGAGTCAGCAGGCGACGTGGATTTCAACGAGTGGTGGGTCCAATTTGGACGTTGGTGACGTGCTCCTTTGGAGTACTGGAGCCAGGGGTGTGGGACCCTGACCCCATTGCACGGTTCGACGTAGGCAGCCGGACAGTGCTCAAGGAGAAGTCTGGTCTTTTCGCCGAGGCCAGCCTGTCGCTGGAGGGATCCTGTTGCAGATCAGGGTCCCTCCGATTTTAGCGGCTGAAGGTACCTGCAGGGGTTTACGCTCCATTTACAATTACCATGTAGGTCATAGCCTAATTGTCTATTTTCCTCATTACATATTAGTCCGCTGTAAACCTTGACTTTGAGTGTGATTCAGACGAGGAATAATATATATACTATAAACTTCACGGAAATTGATATAGTAAGTGTTTATGCGTGCAATTCCATAACGCCAAGAGCTAATTATATCACCCCGTATTCTGAATAGAATAATTATTGTGTTAACGGAATCCAGGAATAAGGTCTTATGTACGTTTACTTCACATGTAGGATAGGAATTACTCTCACGGTTTCACCCGGGTAAAAATTTTTCGAAAGAAAATTTCTGAATAAGTAGGTAATTTATATGTTACTAGCAGTGCCCCCCGTAATTTCTTATATAAACTTCAACGCTCGATTTCACCCCCTTAGTGGTTGAATTTTTAAAATTCATAGCGGATGCCTACGTCGTAACATCTACCTGCTTGCCAAATTTCAGCCCGATCCATCCAGTGGTTTGGGCTGTGCGGGATCTATGTCACCTTTGAGTTTTATATATTTAGATTGATCATAGATTATATGTTGTATCTTTTACAACATAAATACAAACTTTACCAAAACCAACAATACTTACCAGCAAATTTTCAAGCAACAATCGGTGGTTTACGGGGAATAGTTTACCCACGTGAAGAGGTCACCTATAACAAGCGTTCCCATCTTCCAAAGGTAAAAAAACTAACGGTGCATTTCGGAGACACAATGAGAGGTTTATGGTCTAACTAACTTCCGCCCGCAGCTTCGTCCGCGTGGATTTCGGTGTTCAAAAAATGGAGTTATTATACATTCCTTCCTTGTGAACCACTCTATCTATTAAAAAAAACTATCTAAGCATACAGAGCACACAGACGGTGGAAAGCGACTTTGTTTTATACTATGTAGTGATGTAAGGAGTTTTGTGTGCGTATATAATAATGTAGTCGAATCCCAATAGTGTTTAGCGGGTGGCTACCGCGTCCATCAAATTTGGGAGACTTTTGAATAATTGGTGTTTGCATTCGCTGCGTCTCCAATTGGTTAAAATACTCAAAGGCACTTTAAAGTTTTTCTACTAATATTTATGTGTGCTGTCTGTCAGTCAGTCGCTCGTCTGTCAGTCTAACACCTTTGGCGTGTTATTAATATGGATTACATGGCCTTGAGGGGTCAGCGGGCACCATCTGTGATTACTGTGAAGTATCTTGAGAGTGAGCGAGAGTGCGAGCACAGAGCACCATTATAATATATCATGTCGATTTATCTTTTGCCTCATCTATAATAGTTAAGTAATAATCTCCAAAATGGTCCATGTTACTTTAATTCGTTTAGTCATTCCTTAAATTACATTTTTATTTGCCATCCGATTTAAATAAAACAAAACAATCAAAGACACTCCCAAAATATTCAGACAAAAATGAAGACCATCAAACAAGGTATAATGTAGATATCGACTTAATTTTCTTTATTAATTAATAATTCTCCATAAAATAAACTATGGTAACAATTTCAAAATTTAAGTGTAATTCTGTTCAGACTGTTTCCCTCATCAATAAAAATAAGATAAAATTAAGAAGATGTCGTCATAGTATTCCGACGCGGGTCCCGAAGAGCTTCTATTGGGCTCCTCTACGTTTCCACAGCAAAAAGGTCCAAAGAAAAGACGTGGACGATGATGACAATTACTACATTCCCTACAAAGTATTACCCGCCTTCAAAACCGTGTGAAGACATTTAATTATTACATCAATGTCTAAATATAAAGTCTTTACTGAGAGTTTGGTAACCGTTAAGCGGTTAAAGTTCCTTCCTACACAAGTTGAAATATTTTTTTAACCTCCGACCTCAAATAACGGGTCATGGCTTACTATCAATTATGTTTTAATAACAGGTCCCGTGTTACAATCCAATTTAATATCTATTCGAATATATTATTATAAATTTATTTAGTAATACTATTTACTTACAGATATAAGTAGCAAAAAACGCGAGATTTTTAGAAGTTTTATATATAACACACGTTTAAATTAAAGCCCAAAAGATGTTTTTTAGTTTCTCTAGCTTTTCTATGAAGTGCATGGGATGGTTGTGTGATATTTTAAGAACTCGCTTCGATCACCTTTATAGTCATAGAGTCTTTAACTTTCTGAGCCCATAATCCAAAGCCAGGATTCAAGTTCACGTATACATAACCTTCAAGCTTGTATAAAAAGGCGTAGTATCACAGGCTCTTGGCCTACAAGTTATAAATGCTTGTGATTTATCACTCACATTTCTGATTGACTTTTGGCTTCCTCGTATGGGCGCATGTGGGCGAAACTTAAAATACAATGCAAATTTTTTCGTCTACAACTGGTCAGACGCAGCAAACGAATGAACAATGCCGACCCAGACTTCCTTTGTTCCTTTTTAAAGATACGCATTAAGTTGGCGCCAAATCACATGGCGTAGCGTTCGGAGGAGGTATTAGATAATGATTATATAATATTAATGGCTTGTTATTATTCTCTGTGCGTTTCCGCTATCTATGATAGAATTACTTTTACAGATTATATCGCGTTTATGTTGTCTATGACTTTCGCGCTTTTACGGCGGGAAAATTGACAAAAGATACGAAAATTGATACTTGTTACATGTTCTTGAAATAAGTGTTGATTGGGTTTAGAGATATATATACTTAAGAATAATTGTAGTCATACTTACCTACACATCAGTAAGTAGGTTTTTTTCAATTCAGAATTTACTGATATCGTTCTATTTTGATTATCTATTAAATTCTTTCTTATTTTCTAAAACAATAAGACATTCTTGCGCGAATCATACAGAAACTATTAATACTTTCA
>LUGF01027590.1:225242-242643 GCA_001625245.1 Calycopis cecrops | reverse complement strand
CGCAGATATTTTATTGTCGAACGACAGTCTGATTTTTATCATTTTTATAGTTTTAATTCACCAAGATATCTCTGCCAAATTCAAAACTTTTTAATCTGTATAAGCGCGGATAGATGTATTCTTTGTTTGAAATGAATAAAATTTGAAATTGATTCTCGAACGCGTTCCATTTTCGAACTTGTAAACATCGTTAGGATTTAATCCTACGCAATATCGGCCGGATACATTTATTTTTCATTTCCCTTTTTCGGCTACGGACGTCCTACTGACAATGATTTGCATATTATACGGTTATATTGGCTACACCTACACTTTATTAATGCCCGGTTTTAATCTGCATAAATTATTATAGCGAATAAGTTTGTAGGTATATGCTAATATGAGCATGTTTTTTTCCTAAGTTAATACTTAGGTAGGCTTAGTTAGGCTTTCTCCGACTGCTCTTTTGCCCCCAGAGAAATTTTCATGATTGCTGACGCCCATAGTCATCCGCACAGAGGCTATACAGATGCGTTGCCTTCCGTCCACCTCCTCCATGGGCCACCGGCTACATACACACGGCACGAAACGCAACACAACTGTCACTTTACGCCGGCGTCGTGTAAGCGAGAGGTACCTCCCCGGAAGTGCCGGGCAGTCCAGCTATGCATGCATGCAGCATGGCAATATCTCTTAATAATAATATGTTTATATATACTAACATGTGTATATATCATGTTTGATGTTTAATAGATTCGAACAATGCCTCTGCTCAATTTGGTTCTCTCTCCCCCTAATATTTATATTACAATTCAACATATAATAAAAATAAAAAACATACCTATTAACTATTAGATAAATATAAATACAATAGACACCGAAAAGTCAATACTGTACCGTGTACGGTACGATCTAATGCTGGTGTCTAGAGCGTGCAACCACAGTGCCATATTTATACCGGGGTGCAACCTTCGTGTTTATATGAAGAGCTCAATGTGTTTTTTATGTTATGTTATAGGAAGGCAAACGAGCAGTCAGAGCCATTTTCACGACTACCGACTCCTGTCTTGTCATGTTTCGCGCGGTGTATAAGTAGCCGGTGGCCCATGGAAGGGGAGGAGGAAGGAGGGCAACGCATATGTATAATCTCTATGCGAATGTCTATGGGCGTCGGCAGTCATGAAAATAGCGTAATTTGCCATCATATAATCATAAAAATCTCTAATGTTTTTTACATTTAACATTCTCATCTGTATCTCTTCTTTTCGAGCTAGACCTAGTATTGGCTTAGGCTATCGTAGCGCCAGATCTACTTCGCCACACGACCTCCAGATCTTCAGGTTCTCGTCCAGGGTTTGCTTATGAACCGCCGACAAAACCATCACTTTTGATGCGGTACTATATCACACGCGCTATATTTTTCAACCCACAAATCTGTATCGACAGTTTTGCCACATGTTCACAACAGCCAGTGGCAATTCCGTATTTTCATCTGAAAAAAAAAAGTACATTTGTAATTGCCCGCGGCACAAACACGCCATTGTGGCTACGCCTCCGAGTGTTAGCGGTTAACCTTGAAGATGGACGTTATGAGATTATGAGACATTAGCTCTGGCCCGCCATGTTTTTGAGCGCCAAAATTGAATTGTACATTAAAATATACCCGAAAATTATGGCAACTAGAAGTAACATAAAACAAGAAGTATTTTTTTTTTTTTTTATGGTATAAGGGGGCAAACGAGCAGTCGGAGCCATTTTCATGACTACCGACGCTCACAAACATCCGCATAGAGGCTCTACAAATGCACTGCCCTCCTCTCTCCTCCCACCTCCGTGGGCCACCGGCTACTTACACACCGCACGAAACGCTACAGCACAGCTGTCACTTTACGCCGGTCTCGTGTAAGCGAGAGGTACCTCCCCGGTCGTGCCGGCCCAATTCGACTGCATGCAAGCATGCAGTGTGGCACTACCTCTTACTAACTACTACTAAGTAAATAGGAGGAAGTGTCATTGCAGCTCTTCTCTGATGTTTAAATTTTATAGTATAAGGGCGCAAACGAGCAGACGGAGAAATTTTCATGACCACCGACTCCCATAAACATCCCCATAGAGGTTACACTGTTGCGCCCCCTTCATCCTCTCCCCTCCATGGGCCACCGGCGATTTACACGCAAAACGCGACAGCACAGCTGTCACTTCATACCGGTTTTGTGTCAGCGAGAGGAACCTCGGCGGTCGTGCCAGCCTAATTTGGCTACATACATGCATGCAGCATGGCACTACCTCTTTTGTACCTCTCAGTTATGTGCGATTTGAGTTTCCATTGGTCCATCGGGTATTGATGGGCTCTGCTATGCATATAGGCTATTATAAAAATAATGAAATAAGTCAAATATAACCGAGCTTGTAAGCTCAGTAAACTTTTTAAACTATTATATTAAAATAGTTTGTACCTACTTATACTATAAAACTCTAAAACAATTATCACACTATTACGTAGATACTTATTTTTCGTATCCCCGTCTCTAAAATCGTTTGCTACTAAGTATAAAAAAAAAATATATTTTATGTTTAGCTTTAAAATGCAAAATTCAAAATTTCAAATGCTTGGTGTAATAGTCTTTCAAATAAACATGAATGGATTTATGAGGCGGGTATACGTAGTCACTAGTCTCCAAGATTTACTGCCATGTTTGTTTAGATGCTTGTTCACTTTATCGTTGTTTAATTTATAAGATTTGCTGATTGTTGTTGAGCTTCTGTACAACAAATCAGCCGCATATCGTTAGTACCTGAGTCGGAATTAGTAAATTACGCATAATAGGTGTTTACACTAGAATTCGTAAATTAATAAGTACCTATAACAGACGTTTAAGCCAGAATTCGTGAAATGATAAGTATAATAGATATTTAAGAATTTATAAGTATAACAGACATTTAAGCCAGAATTAATGAAATGATAAGTGTAATAGATATTTAAGAATTTATAAGTATAACAGACATTTAAGACAGAATTAGTGAATTAATAGGTACAACAGACGTTTAAACTAGAATTCGTAAATTGATAAGTAAGTATAACAAACGTTTAAGAATTTATGAGTATAACAGACACTTAAGCCAAAATCAGTGATTTGATAAGTACCTATAATAGACACTTAAACCAGAATTTGGGAATTGATAAATATAACAGACGTTTAAACAAAAATAAGTAAATTGATAAGTTAACAGACACTTAAGCAATAATTAATGAATTAATAGGTATAACAGACGCTTAAACAAGAATAAGTAAATTGATAAGTATAACAGATACTTAAGCAAGAATTTGTGAATTTATAAGACAGACGTTTGAACTCATTCGGTATTCGGTATTTCTACACGCACCGTTTATAGTGTAAGTTTGCTACATCTACAGACAATTTTGCAGTTTTCTATCAGGTAAATCAGCCAATTCACATTTCATGTCTGTCCCCGCGGTCGCCATGGAATCACGCGAAATGTGGAGCTCGTTTTTAATTAGATTTAGCCGACCTCGCCACCAGGATGCGTCTCCAATAAAACGCTTTTATACATCAATTGTACGCCATAAAATTAAAATTAACGCTTTTTATGACGCATCCTACGTGCTGCCTCCATTGTTCGTTTGCCTATCGTGAGGATAAACCGAGGACATGCGTGTTAAGCAATAACACGACATCCATGTATACGTGGAATGGTGTTGAGATCTGTGGTTTGATTGTGTTTTTTATTATTTCTAAACGGTTAGATGCTGCAATTTTATAGCTTTGCAATCTTTATGCAGGTGCTAGGTAACTTATTATGTTTGTTCGTTTCTTCACTTTATATTATGTATTTACAATAAAAGATGGGTATATTATTTTAGATTAATAGGAAAGTGAATCTGAGAGCCAATCACGTATACTTTTTAAACCAAAGGACAAAACATCTTCACGCCATCTTTTACCCTAGAGATTGACATTCGTTCACAGAAAAACATCAGTTTAGTTTTTTTTTAGTTTGTAGCCTCTTTGTAATATCAAAAAAAGCTTTTATCTACACTAATGTTGTAACATTCTACTTATGTTACCAATACTTGACTTATAATGACTACTGTTATAGCTCAGACAACAAAAAACTCAATTTAAGCAATTTGACATGATGTTATAATATCCAAATCGATATCGTAAAATCTCATTATAACACTGTGTGAGAGTGAGAGGGAGAGAAAAATGGTGAGAGAGACGTATGTCAAAATCCTTAACAGCGCGCACTCGCTCCTGATTGGCCCAGCTTGTGCTGCAGCTGCGCTCTCATTGGTTAGATTTTGATGGCGACAAATTCACTGTACTGCACAATGTTTTATTAATTGATTAATTCTATTAGTCAGTATTAGCGAAAATCAAATAGTTTTAGAATTAATATTATAAAATAAATACATATTATTATATAAAAGTTGAACAGACGAGATACTTAGTAAAGTTAAATATTACAAAATATTGATATATTGTATTAGAGTAAACAACAAAGTTTTGTGTTTAATATTAAGTATAACAACTTGAATATGTTTTAGCAAGTTTTAGTGTTTATACCGGTGTGCACAAGTGTTATTAAGATAATCTTAATGTTTGTACCATAACTTAATCAAGTGTTTGTGTCCTGTGGAAGAGCGGAGAATCCCACTACAGGTATTTATTTACTTAAAGGGTTTTCTCCAAACATTGTATTAGGCATTTAAGTTTTGCTCAAAGAAATAAATAACTTGTTATTATTGTTATTATTAGTGAAGATAAAGTAGTGTATGCAACTGCATATAACACGGGTATTAAAACACTTGTTAACTATTTTGAAACTCGCTTTCGCTCGTTTCAAAAAATCCACTCGTGTTTTAATACCCTTCATTATATGACAGTTGCATAAACTACTATTATCTATCTATCTGATAAACTCAATCTGTTCATGTATGTCAGTCTAGTCTTATTTAAATAAACCATTCTCCAATTCCTCTCGTGTGCCATCTAAATCCACAACGATTAGGAACTTCTGATTAATATTATTAAGGCGAAAGTTTGTATGTATGGATGGATATATGGATGTTTGTTGCTCTTTCACGTAAAAACTACTTAATGGATTTCATTGAAATTTTACAATAATATAGCTTACTAGCTTCCACCCACGGCTTCGCCCGCGTGGATTTCGGACTTCAAAAATTATTCAAAATTTTAACTTATTATGTTATTCTGATATGAAAGCTATGTTACTGTAAGGTTTCATGAAGATCCGTTCAGTAGTTTTTGTGTGAAAGAGTAACAAACATCCTTACAAACTTTCGCATTTATAATATTAGGAATCTTGAGAAATCAGAATAACACGTGGGCTATAATTTATCAATACCTATTCGTCGTCGGTATCTCGACTTGAAATACACTATTGTAAGATAAAGTAATGGGTTGACAATTCGGCTACACAACATTACACGTTACCATGACAACATATTTTCCAATAATGACAAGACGTCTGTCGAGTCAGCTAGTATATAAATCTGTGGTATGTTTAAGTAGCTTAAGGTAGTTTCTTAGTAATTTGTTTATTTTTCTCACATACAGATGCGTTCTTCATCTGTCGCTTTCTCTATGAGGATAAGTCAAGAAGTAATAGCAGAATAGATTTCAATGTCCCGGCCTCAACGTGTCAAACGTGTCATATCAGTCGCTTTGCACGCCCATACAATAATATGCGACAGGTAAAGTGCCGCTTTCTAAATACCTACAGGTGGGAAATGTTGGCTTTGTTGTCGAGTTTCGTGCAGCTAATACGTATACGGGGTGATAATAACGTGCGGCAATAACGTTTAGTAGAATGTCTAATGAAACTCTTTGGCAATCGGGCTCTAGCCTCTACGGCCTTTAATAGCCCATTATAGACTAGTAACATATGGCTAAAATTATTATATTTATATATCTACTGGTTAATAAGAATTAGAATCAGGAGGCAAATTGTTTGGCCTTTGTGATAAGATAATTAATTTTGTTTGAAATGGTCTGACATCATTCTAGATCTAATATAGTTTTTAAAATTCATCTCAAAAGCGTCACCTATGTAGCGTTATGTACTGTTCGCACTCTCCTGTCCTGTTAACCCTTTATATTTATTGTGATGGGCAAACAAGCAGTCGGAGCCATTTACATGACTACAGACACATAGACATCCGCATAGAGGTTATACTGATGTCGTCCTCCTTCCTTCTCCTCCCTCCTTGTGCCACCGGCTACTTACACACAGCACGAAACGCGACAGCACATCTGTCACATTACACCGGTCTTGTGTAAGCGAGAGGTATCTCCCGATCGTGCCGGCCGAATTCAGCTGCATGCATGCAGTGTGGCACTGCCCCTTACTAAACCGTCTGTACGTTTGCCTTAAATTCTCGTAACCGTGCACAGGATCTGAATACCCTTGCTCCTTATACGGCAGTTCGAAAGCTCTCTACCTTGACCCGGCCACATATCTACATCATCCATCACTTCGTCACGCGCACACAATAAACTCAACCTACTTACAACCTGACTTTACAATCGTTAGAACGTGCTTCAGAATATATGAAAACACAATTTATCTGATCGTTAAATGATAATGATCACCTATCGTTTAGATGCCGAAGATTTTTAATAGCAATAGTCCGATTTTGGATTAGCTATTGACTGAGTACGTAAGAATTGGTTGCTGCACTGCAAAATATCTCCTTCGTCATAAAATGCCAGAGCAGTCCATTCGTTGCAGCCAGCCAAGCAAGAAACAAAATTATTATCGTCGCTTTATTTTGTTTATCCATACTTCTATACATATAATAAAACAGTAAAATCCGTGTGTCTGACATTGAATATATTTATGAAAAACTAAGTGGGGGCGATGTTAAAATAGTATTAGAACACTTCAATGTTTTTTAATTTTTTGTCTGTCTGTTTGTCTGTTTATCCGGACGAATCTCCGAAACTACTGGGCGGATTCAAATGATTTTTTGTGTTGTGTTTAGATACTAAAACTGGTCAACCTCAAAAACACTTTTCAGCGCGGTAAAGTCGCTCATTACTACGGGAAATCGGAATTTCGGCACTCTGCAAGCAAACAATAACAAATCACTTTGATAATAATATTACTACGCTGCGCTAACGAAGTCGCAGGCACCAGCTAGTAATATTATAAATGCGAGTGTGTTTGTTTGTTTGTCCTTTTTTCACATCAAATCGGATCAACGGATCGATGGAGATATTTAGTATGGAGATAGTTGAAGGACTGAAGAGTGCCATCGGCACATTTTTTTCGCGAAAACCACGCGTGCGAAGCCGCGGGTAACAGCTAGTAATCATGTCCTTGGGATTCTCTATCGTTGCATGTATCTAAATTCAACATAAAAATAATATCGTTAAGATGAAAATAAATAATTTCGAAAATAAAACGCTCACACAAGCCCGACCCAATTTAATGTAAATTCTATTTCTACCTAAATCCGATTTAGATCAAGAATAACATCACAAATATTCGAGAACAATGAATGAAAGTTATGTATATAATAAATCTTAAGTTTATCCCTACATAGTTTTAAGTCGTAAATAATAATTGTTTTGTTGAAAATACCTAATTCGTAATCGCTATTCGTCAGTGTCTGATCATTTCAATGCAATCTATAGAATAGATAGAATATAGATAGATTAAACGAAATAACATAAGGTAGCTCTGGACTTCAAAAAGTTAGAGTTAGCTATTAAGGTTTAGAACTCCAAAAAAATTATTTACTTACTACTACCATTTGATGAGACCCTTATTGTCCGCTTAAATAACTTTTAATTCACAAAATTAACGAATATTTTCTCTCTTTCCAGATAACGCGAACCCCGTGAATACTTCGTACTAGAAGACTTAAGTGCCATCAAACCAGTTTACCACAAAGTGATATTTAGCCTTAGGACATAGAAATAAGTACTCGAGTTTTATTTTAAGTGAGTTACCAAAAAAGCGAAGCTGGCTCCTTACAAGGATATTATGAACTCGTCGAGCATGAGCTCAGCTGTGCCGACTATCAAATGCGAAGACACCTCTCCATCGCCAACTGCTGCCGTGGGGAACGAAGAGGAGCCCTATCTTAGTGTGAACGTGAACTTGAGTGCCGCGATGATGAATCTCCTGGCGGCGGAAGGCGGGACCACGACGCTCCGGACCCCGGAGATCGTGAATGACGTCATCACCATGACCAATCCGTTGGATCAGTATAATTATGACAAGACTTCTAGCTTTAAGGTAACTAAGACTTTTTTATAGTTATCACATCTATATATAAAAAAAATATGTTGGTCTGTATGTATTTTATAGAATCGTAAACTATGCATTTGATCATGTAATGTTTCTAAATCTTTAGCAAAGTTCTTGTGCATGAGCCCAAGAAGGTTTCTGAGTTAGTAGAAATGTTGACAGATGGCGTAGCAATGCGCGCATGGTACAACTAGTTATATATATTTTAAGAAGTTTTTATTGTTTGGGAAAATAACCAGATGGAAACTTTTGGCACACAATTACCGACACGCATAAACATACGCTGAGCCAAAGGAAATTTAGATGTCACGTCCTTCGTCTCATCCATCCAATGGATAATTAGGAAAAGAGATACATTATTGGAAGTGTCTCCCAAATCGACTGTCTCTAACTACCATTCGTTTTTACTTTTTACCCCTATATCTTACTAAACATTATTGCAACCATTTTAAATGTATGTTTTTTCGGCGAACTAATAACAGTTTTTAAAATTAGTTTTAAAATAATTCATTGTCATCACAGTATATAGATATAAAAGAGTCGGATCAAGAGTACATCCCCCATCGCGAGGGTCCGGTTACAGTACTGGAGGTGACAAATACGAGAGAATTCTTTCGAATCCAACTAGTAGGTCATAGCAAATATTTTATACTTACTAATATTTTATTCTTAATTTTACTTCTATGTTGTATGAATTTACCTAATTGCAGCCGAATTTGGCCGACAACAGCACAGTGACGGCTATGCCGTTAGTGCAGGGCGTGACCGTGTCATTACAGACAGGCAGAATTTGACCTTCTTTCTTCCTCTTCTCTAATGAGAGAAGATGAGGAAAAAAGAAGAGGAGGAAAGAAGAGCTTTCCTCCTCTTCTCTAATGAGAGAAGAGGAGGAAAGAAGAGCAAATCTGTATAACAATTATGCTGATATCTCTCGGACATTAACATAATTGTTGGCGTTGTCCACCTATATACATACTATAAAAATGTACGATAATTTGACGCCATATTAGCGTGCTTGTCAAAAGCTCGAAACAAACGCTAAAAGCACTTTGCTTTCCTTCCTTATTGTTGTTTTATCTTCAAGGTCTATCTATTAACACTGATTAGCATCCGGTCGAGCTTTCTGTCCGTGTGCCAAGTTACGAAAAAAAAACACTAGCTCATTAATGCATTAGTCAAATACAGTATGAATGATGTGTTTTAGGTTTTTTGGTAGTTATTGATAAGGGACAAGACTCATGAAAGTTCTTAACTTGTCAAATACATCATTCTGATATTATAAATGCGAAAATTTGTATATTTTCAGGAATGTCCCGATTTCTTAATAATGAATCAATTGATAGTGACGATTCGATTTATCTAGTCAGTAGATATCAATAGCCTTTATATTTTTTGGATTTCATTTACGAAAAAAATGTTCTATTTCAAAATGCATTCTGATTGGAAATAAAAAAATGCCTTTAATTATCACTTTTTGGCATTTATAGGATGCAAACGTTGTGGGAAGTTATCTTAAATACCACTAATTAAGTAATTAACCTTGTCTTTTAAAGGTAAATGAAAAAGTTGCTAATAATTTATATATTTTTGGCTAACTTTTTTTAAATGGCTGCTTTAGTCGAAAGTTCAGTCACAAGAAACATTATAATTGAAACGAATTGAAAATTGAACTGACTGCTTGCTATAATCCATATACGGGTACATATAGACACGCCTACAGAAAACAAGCTATTTGAAAGACGCGATTCTTTTCCGAATGTATGTATATAGGTACTGCAAGTATATAGGTACTGTAAATTTCTGAACGACCTGATGGATTTTAAAGTGATAGATGTTTCTAGATTCTTGATGAGTGTCATCAGATCAAGTGAATCCAAAGTATTCCTTAAAATTTCCACCCAAAAAATATTTATTATAATTAAATCTAAGTTAAATTCGTTAGCTATAGGTACGTGGTCTCGAATTTCTATCTAGGGTTTAGTGTTTATAAATAAAGATTATTTGTTTCATGACAACGTCACATCAATAATTGGCAATTAGGTTAAAAGCCTTATCCTCATTCATTAGCCTTGCAATTTGTTGTAAATCGATAAATGCGAAGATCCTTGCATGTGTCTCTTGCACGCGACCCGGTCGGCGGAATACTAAACAGTTGACAGTCTGCCAAACGCCAGAGGCCGTGTTAAGGCAGGTTTAGACTACGACACTTCAGTATACACATGGTACGAGATATACATTGGTTATTTATCGATCACGAGTATCTGCTAGTGTGACATTTATTTCGACACTAGAGTTGATGGCTATTTTATAGATATTAATCTCGGTTAGCCTATTAGAAACATAGTGGCAAATAAACTAAAATTTCAATTCAAATTTTCCTTTCAGAGGTAACTAATATGAAGCATAATATATGTGGTAATTAAGAGTTTAGTATCGACTGGCTAGTGACCCTATGATATATTATGTTATTTATTATACTATAATATACACTACACCTAGGCTGCAAAGCGCGGCCCTTAGTGTCGCGACTCGCATCAGAGGCAATTAAAAGATTTCGTATATTTGTGAACAGTACTTACTTACATGTCTGTCATTTATTTAGCGACTTGTGTCGTAGTCTAAACTTGGCTTAACGCACATTGTGTAACACGGCGCCCTCTGCGGTCGTACACCTTAGGTATTGGCAGACATATTGGCTGCGCGGGACTTTTACTTTGGACGCTGTTATATCATTGTTAAATAACGGATAATGTTTTAACAATGATGGCCGCTTTGTACCATTAAAGTTAGACGGTCGGGCTAAGATAACATCATGATGCATGTGCAATGTGCATTTTTAAGCAGTAGGAAAGTATGTATGTACTAATGGAATATGCATGAATCAGCTTGAGGTGATTGGTTACAGGTATCACTTGATGGAGTATATTAAGTAAATTATAGTAGATAATGTTGTTAGTTTTTAATAGACTTAGAAAACAGATAGATAATAATTAAGTAGCAGTGAATAGGTGATGGTTCAAATTTTATTGTGTTTTTCATTAAATAGAATAAGTTCTACATTAAGCAGACGACTGGTTTGTAACGCTGCGTTATTTTTTTTTTGTAATTTTGACCTATAATTATTATAGGTGATTTTAATCACTACATAGTATAAAATAAAGTCGCTTTCCGGAGTCTGTGTGCTTGTGCTTCTTGTGCTACATCTTCTACAACCGATTTTGTTGGGTTTTTTTTTGATAGACAGAACAGAATTTCTGTCTACTACTACTTAGCCACCGGCGTCGACTGACAATAAAATAAATAGATCTAACGATAAATACGATGTCTTCTTCGTAAAGTGTCTCTCTGCCAATAGTAGCTAGCTAGAACTACTAGCTTCCCATATCTCTTTATCTTGCTAGCGAGGCGGTACTCGCGATTTTAGTCCACTCTCCTAGGTTGGCACGTCTTCTTTCTTCGTCTAACTGCTCCTTTATCCATAACAATAATAATCAATAATCAGTTACAGAAGCGATCAGTCGTGTCTAAGCGCGTGTCTTAACATGAATCTTGACATGTACCATCAAATTCTTGGGACGATCGTCGAGACAAATGTAATTGACAATCTGTGGTCTTTGCCCCGCACTAACCGAATCTAAATGAATCAATTTGGGACCGTTTGAATCCCATAGACTCATAGAATCTCATGAATATTAATTTTTCATTCTACCATGGATCCGATTCTTGTCGTGTTTTGTTTTCGTTTTAACTTTGTGAAAACAATTTAGTGGTATTTAAAACCTATTTCATTCATGGCCCCTTTTATTGTCGGACGCAATTAGGGCTTTAAATGCGTTACGGAATTTGGAGCGTGAAATAGTCACGGACAATGGTATGTGACTCACTTTGAATAACAGACTAGGACTATTTTGTAGTAGCTGTTTTAGTGATATATGACTAAAATCGACTGTTATAGAAAGTTAAATCCTTTTACAAAAATCGTAAAATAAAAAATTAATATCACAAATATTATTATTTTATTTTAGACTAGCCAGAAACCTAATTTACAAGTGTTATATTGTTAATTTGTACTATCCTATCCTATTAATATTATAAATGCGAAAGTTTGTATGTTTGTTTGTTTGTTACTCCTTGAAGCAAAAACAGTTGAACCGATTTTCATCAAACTTGGCACACACATAGAGAATCAACATGAATAAATACATAGGATAGTTTTATCCGAAAAAATATTCTTATGGGATGCCATGGGATGATTTTCTTCGATATTGAAATTTACGCGGGTGAAATTGCGGGGCGCAGCTAGTTATACTATATTATACACAAATTCTTCTGATACCTATGTCTTGAAATAATAAAACGATTTTCATATTATTCCAGGTTTTAAATAAAATTTGTCATAGCTTAAGAAATTTTATTTAGTACATATATACAGTGCCTAATTTTATTTAAATCTATTCATTACATTTTTGATGGAACCAAACTTTCGTATATGTGTCAGTTTTTGCAACGATTCACTTTACTAACGCGTCTGCATTTAGTTTACCAAAAAGGAAGGATCTTTTTAGTAGTTTAACAATTCTACATTATCCGCTAGAGGTGCTTACAAGAACTCCATACATTTTTAGGGTTCCGTATCTCAAAGAGACAAAACGGAACCCTTATAGGATCGCTTTGTTGTCCGTCTGTCTGTACGTCTGTCAAGACCTTTTTCTCTAAAACGCGTGAAGGGATTAAGCTGAAATTTTTGTCAAATACGGAGGTCAGTTACGTCTTGAGGCCTTGAGAAAATCACACTTCTAAGATTACGCGATAAAAAGTTATAGACATTTATGCACAAATTTTGTATGAAAGCGCACTTTTTCGAAAATTTATAGGGTACTTCCCGTTGAGCTAGAATTCTGAAAATTGGCAAGAAGTAAGACCTTACGGTATACATATAGGAATAAATCTAAAAATTGGTAAATAAAATTTATATCACTGGAAAAATCATTACCAACTTATGCATGTAGTTCATTTCATACTAAATGTATTCAAGCACCCGCATATATAAGTTTGTCAACTTGTCGCAGGGAAGTGTAGTTTTCTCAACGTCTATTACTTTTGCTCATACCTCCCGTTCCTACGGAACCCTCGGTGTGCGAGTCCGACTCGCACTTGGCCTGTTTTTTGTAGACTAAACCCGAACGTAGGTGAAGTATAAACAAACAAGTTTGAGTCCAGTGGTGATAAGAAATGATCACTAATTTAGAACTTGAACGTTTCAGAACGGAAGTTGTAATGACTCCAACTCCTCAATGTCCAACGGATCCTCAGCCACATCACCAGCCTCCGGCACTCCACCTAGTATACAAAAGGTAATAACATTTTTTTTTTTTTTAAAAAATAGTATAAGGGGGCAAACGAGCAGTCGGAGCCATTTTATCCAATGCCCATTGACGTCTGCATATAGGTTGTATGTATGCGTTGCCTTCCTTCCTTCTCGCCCATCCATGGGAAAGCACAAATGCGACAGAACATCTGTCACGTTTTGCCAGTATTGTGTAAGCGAGAGGTACCTACCTACCTCTCAAGTCTGCTCTAATGCTGCGTGACACGGCCTCTTTCTATTACAATATGGTATTATGAGTCCTTTATAAGTTACTTTGGCTAATATAGACAACGCTTTATGCAGTTTTCCATATCTAATATATAAAATTCTCGTGTCACAGTTTTCGTTGCCATACTCCTCCGAAACGGCTCAAGCCGGTGAATCGGTCAACCGATTCTCATGAAATTTTGTGAGCATATTGAGTAGGTCTGAGAATCGGCCAACATCTATTTTTCATCCCGATATTCCCACGGGATCTAAAGTTACGCAGGTGAAACCGCGGGGCGCAGCTAGTAATTATATAATCCCTGAAAAACGCAAGCACGCGAAGTCGCGTGTGTCAGCTAGTAGACATATTTATATGAATCAGTGCACAAGAAATAATGGCTCAATTATGAGCACTCAGTGCCTAATGAGTTATTGCAAGTATTTCTATTGACTGAACGTGTGAGGATGTGAAAAAATATAGAACATCTACTTCAATAACCCATGCACTAGCAACTGTCCCGGATGTACATTGATGCAAGTTATCAAATACTACAATAATTATATTTATTTATTTATTTAATCATCAGCATCAATAAAAAAATATATATAAAATAATAAAAGACATTAAAAGATATTACTTACACCCAATTCAATTCCCAGGCTACAAGACACTATAAGCATAATTTAAGGTAGAAAGACATGTTACCTAAGTATATTTATTACTATTATTTTACTTGCTTTCCACACAGTAAACGTTTTTATTTATGTTGTGAATTGATCAAGTTTTTTCTTTTGAATAGGTATGGGCTTAAATACGATTTATGATGCCGACTCAAAGTTTCAAGGATTATTGTAATCTATAAGCTCCTAAAAAAATCCGTAATTACACCACATTTTATGCTGAGCATAAATATACGAAAAATTTCCAAAATTTTTATTCACTTGACATGGCATACTATGTTATAAGTTTTACGACAATCTGTGTGGTAATGCTCAGTAAAAATAGTAAAAACTGGCACTCCGTCTAAACAAGACACACATAAAAATGTCGTGTAGATTTTGTCGAAGCTAATTTCCGAAACTACAAGACCGATTTTAATGAAATTTCGCACAAAAATATTTTTTTTTTACTTTGTACGGTCTACAACTTGAATTATATACTTTATTTTATTTCGATTAATGAGCGCAATATTTTAATAGCTACAGAGACGCGTGGCCTGTTCAGAGTAAAAAAAAAATAAATAAAAAAAAAATGAACTGAAAATGAATAAAATTTTGTAAAAATGAACCAAATTCAACACTCCCATTACGAAAACGCTCTTATTTTTCGACAGCTTTTAGACTAGGGCTTTATGTAAAGAGTAAATATTTGATTACCATTATATACGTTTTTTTGGTGTTTACCAAAGAGTTAGTTGTTATTTATGTTTTCGAGGAAGTTTTTAAATCTGCTAATCAATTTAGCATTGGAGCTATCGCGTTGGCACGTAGTACCGGATACCACTTTATTGAGAACTTTGTTATATAATAGCTGAAATATCCACGTAGTTTATGATGTCTTGGTAGAATGGAGCTACAAAGTTTCTTAATTGTAAAAATCGTGATGGCTTCTGTCCTCTCTGCCTACCCCGTTAGTATTGACGTATTGTTTTTATAGTAAAATCGACTTCCATAAACATCCCAAAGTATGCAAATGTGTTTCTCAGCGTTATAGATAGACCATTAGAGGGAAGGCCATCTAAATTCCCTTCAAATTAGCCACCTGAAACTCTGAAATGAATGAAACGCTGCAGCATAGCTGTCACTTTACGGCAGGGTTTCTTAGAGTGGGATCCGCGGCGTATGTGTCTGGGGTTCGCGCTAGCTCAGTCAAATTCTTGTGTATATACAGTGATTTTTAATATAATATATATCTATCTTAATATATAAAACTCAAACGTGACATAGCCAGCTATCAACGCACAGCCCAAACCACTGGACGGATCAAGCTGAAATTTGGCAACCAGGTAGATGTTACGACGTAGGCATCCGCTAAGAAAGGATTTTTAGAAATTCAATCCCTAAGGGGGTGAAATAGGGTATTGAAGTTTATATGGATTTCTTAAAAAATTACCCCGGGTGAAACAACGGAGCACAGCTAGTAATATATATAACATAAATAAGGTTTGTTTTCTTTTCCTTAAATATTCTTTGATTGGGGTCCGCGGAGCTTTTACATTCTGGACAGGATTCGTGAAAAAAGTTTAAGAAACACTGCTCTGCTGGGATATCCCCCGGTTGTGCTAGCGCGACTCCTCAGTAACTGCACCACCTCTTACTAGGTATTTAGAAGGTGTTCTCTAACATTAGTCAGTAAAGTAAATAATATTCAATTCACACGCCTGACTGTACCTTGAATCATAAGATGCAGTCGTGTATCATTAAAGGGTAAAAATTAATATCACGATGTTCTTAACTACACTTTAGCAAATAATTGAATGCTCACGAAGGCAACAAATGGTTTTGTACTTATGTGATTTATTGTTAAGATGCTTACAAACTACATTCATTGTCATTGGTGAAAAAGATGTTCATGATGATCATGAAAATGATTTTAATAGCCCTACAAGAACTATTAAAACCAGTTTTTATTATATTGTGTTATCTTTATCATGTGTTTGACAAGAGTAATTACTTTGGTCTAGACACCAACTTTTGGTGTTTATTGAAATACTAGCTGTGCCCCGCGGTTTCAACCGCGAAATCCATATAAACTTCAACACCCTATTTCACCCCCTTAGGGGTTGAATTTCTAAAAATTCTATCTTAGCGGATGCCTACGTCGTAACATCTACCTGGATGCCAAATTTCAGCTTGATCCGTCTAGTGGTTTGGGCTGTGCGTTGATAGATAGCTATGTCATGTTTGAGTTTTAAATATATAGATGTTTCAGTTGAGCAGTAGATGAGACGCAGGATATTCGAATGATCCGTTAATATCGACCAGTTAACACGTAGTAGATACTGCATTTATTTGGCACCAGTCGTGACGTTTTTCTTTTCTTCCAATAGACCATCGGAAACTTATACATGTCAGGAGCGCGACAGTGGATAGGTATAGCTGTCATATTAAGCCGTTTTCTTATAAGCTTAAGTCGATACCTTACCTCCCCAGGCGTGACAGCCGGCTTCGGCTGCCACATATTCGTGTAATGGTCGCAGCACACTTGTCAACTCGGAAAGAACTCGCCTAGAAAAGCGAAGACGAAACGAGTACGTTCCGTTTCTCTTTAGTGTACATTGCAGTTTGAAGTTTCATACAAATAACACTGATAGGCTTGAGGTGATATGGTTACGATCACTTTCCGAGTTGATAAGTGTGCTGCGACCATTGTTTTGCCATTTATTAATTAACAAATGTTTGATCCACAGACGTGTTCGGAACTGATAAAGGCTGGCCTGAAGTTGTCTATAGAGTCCAAGCGGAAGATGTCGGGCAGCGACACCGACGTCGGCTTCAAGCGGATGAAGAAGGAGGAGAGCGACGACGACTACGACAGCAGTC
>LUGF01027590.1:213917-224265 GCA_001625245.1 Calycopis cecrops | reverse complement strand
GTGTTCGGAATTGATAAAGGCTGGCCTGAAGTTGTCTATAGAGTCCAAGCGGAAGATGTCGGGCAGCGACACCGACGTCGGTTTCAAGCGGATGAAGAAGGAGGAGAGCGACGACGACTACGACAGCAGTCACACGCAGACGCCCAAAAACGAGGTAAACACCACCTTATGTATATAGAGGGCCAAACGAGAAGTCGTCATTTTCATGACTACCGACGCATGGCAACGCATCCTTATAGAGGTTATACAGAGGCGTTGCCTGCCATTCTAATGTGCCACCGGATACTTACACACCGCATGAGACAGCAGACTTCACACTGGTATCGTGTAAGGGAGAGCTCCTCAGTCCTGCCGGCCTAAATAAGATGCAATGCAAAGTGCACTACCTCTTTCTAAATCCGGTGTCAGTATGTTAATATAATATTAGACAACCAGGCTGGCGCAGTGGTATACGGCTCGGATAAGCGGAGCATGTTGCGCCAGGGGTCACGGGTTCGTATCCCGCCTAGGTCATGGATGTTTATCTGTGTATTATACGTATTTCTATAACAAAAATCTTAGATAAATAAAATTTCTTAAATTTATAAAACATTAAATATATTTCCTTTGTCTAGTATCTGTAACACAAGTCCTTATGGTACTTACCACGGGGCTAACGTTGTGTGTTAAGTCAACAGATATTTATTTAAAAAAAAATCATCATGTGAATCGGCTACTTAATAAGGCGTAAGAAGCAGTGCCCCTGGAATAGATACTAAAATAGGACTCGCCAGGCCAGAATTAATCTTTAATGATGCTGAAGATAAACAATGAAAGGGGCCTCTCTGAAGTGACTTCTGCTTCGTCCAGATTATATTAAGCTGCTATTCCTATTATCCGTCTGCTACTGAACATAATATATTCTTTTTTTAGTATTTATCAGCAAGATTGATCGGAATACAATGACATCGGATCAGTCTTTAGTGTTAACCAGAAGGGCCGTTTTTATTTCTCGTAGTAATATCTTGTTTAAAGTAAAAAATGCACTTAAGCTTATTCATCTCTGTTTATTCTTTGACGAATTCCTTTGTAGCGTGTCTTATCACTCAAGGACATCTCAGTTAGATTAATGTATCGCAAAGTTACGAACTAGCCTACTTTTTCAGTGCGGATGACACGGCAGCCGTGTTATACATTTTTTAACGGTCACACGCCTATAACATTTCTTTAACGGGTGGCGTGTGACACGGGAGTTGTGTCATTTTTAAATCGGCTTTATGTCTCTCAAATTACATTTTAAAAGGTTCAACCCTGAAAATAACCTTCATAATTTTTCATTGATATACAAATCAAGCCATTGCTTCGTTTCCGAATATTCTATGAAATAGAAAATAAATGCTATTGTCAACCTTTAATGGGCTGTAGGTAATAATGTTAACTTAATTAGGCACATTAGGAAAATTACACTATTAGATGCATGGGGTCACACCAAACCTGAAATACATATATAAATCAAAATATAGTAGAAAAGAAAAGGCTTTGAATTATTTACATTAGATTATTGTTTTAGACATGATAAGGTCAACTGGTCATTGTGCAGTTTGTAGCCTGTTTTAGTTGGCGGCTTTTTGAAAAATTACAATTTCAAAACACACCACACAGTTCAAGAGCAGGTTGCAAAAATACAAAAACTGAACCTTCAATGAACCTAAAACCATTACTAACATAAGTAGGTACCAAATACTATAAGTTTGGAACGAACGTAATTTATTTTGAAAACTCACTTCAATATTGTAGGTTCTTATTTTTTTACATTTAACTTATAAAAGGTTTGCTACATCTGAATAAAAAGTCACTGACTTTCCATATTTATGGGACTACCTAATAAGTCTTTAAAACAATTTTAATCTGCCATTTACTACATGATATAGGTAACTTTAACTGAATGGATCAAGTCTTTAAACGTGTAAAATAACAAATGTTTATATACATGGCGGGTGACACGGTAATCATGTTATAAACTTCTATAGCGTGTTACACAGCTGCCGTGTCACAAAATATTTGTACGCACCTCCGCTGAAAGTTTTGGAAAATATTCGCCGCAACGAATCGGTTAAGTATCGAATAAGTGCATATTCGACACTATACCTATTAGCAACGTCTTAAAACCGGCTTTAAGCGTGCCCCATGCTAAAATTACGCCACAGGTGTATTTTTAAACACACTATTTGATATTAAAGAAAGTAAATATTGTAATATGCATCGAAATTTCTATTTCGATGGTAATATGTATACTTATACTGTAGGTACATTTTACCTCATACTATCTTTAAATAGCGTGCCAAAGAAACACACACAATCGGAATACGCAACATTGTTCTAAAACGAGCGAGTAAAAATTTATTAGCAGATAACGTTATAACACTGTTGCAACGCTCGTAAAACTCTTAATAACGTGGTCGTTAAACAATTGCTATGTGTTGTGTTATAAAACATAATTCACAGTGTTTTCTACTTCGTGTATATACTTTGTTAAGAAGTTTTCAAGTGTGTTATATAATAATACCCGCGAAACATACAGCTGTAATATATAATAATAAATAATACAAGCATAAGGGTCAATTCACACCAAAAGCGCGGCGAAGGGCAGCGAAGCGGAGCGCAGTTTATGTGTCATATGAATTTCAACTTTATTTTCATTACTATAGTACTTATTATCGAATTCTCGCGACTTCTGGAGCATTCCTGCGACTTCTCGCGCATTCCTGCGACTTCTCGCGCATTCCAGCGACTTCGCGGGAATCCGCGCGTCTCGTTCGAGTTTCTCATGCTATAATAAGGATTATACTAATTATTATAAAGTTGAAATTCATATGACACATAAACTGCGCTCCGCTTCGCTGCCCTTCGCCGCGCTTTTGGTGTGAATTGACCCTAACGGCTAATTAGCGCAGCGCCTATTTGAGCTCTGGCGGGGCCCGGGGCTTGGTGACCTTAGGTCAGAGAAGGGGTCTGTTTTATAATTGCAATGTAAGGCCCTAAAGCCTTAAAAGGGGCTGCAGCCCCCGTAAGTCTTCCGTGTGGCGTAGACTTAAGATGGATGTTGGATGAACAGCAGTGCACAACGTTTGGTCGAATATTCAGGAGGAAGGACGAACCAAGCAGTAGCCTGATTGCGATAGATCTAAGAGATCTGCCGTCTGACGGTCTGAGCGTTAACTAAAAACGGCGATGTCTCAGCTGTGTACCAATAAAGGACGGTGACGGTGGTAATTTCGATAGTATTTTTAATTTGATATAAACAAAGAATTTAATGTAAGAAATAAATCGAATGATATATTGAGCGTGTCATCGAAAATTAATTTAAGAATTTCAATTGGTAGGAGGGATGTGCGAGAAAACCTAGAGGTACCATGATCCGATTGTTTAGTTAGGTCACTGCCTAAGACTTAGAGTTGGATAGTTCCAAAGGCAGCATGAAGAGTTTTCGCAATCGGCGTGTTAGTATCGAAATTGAGTTTAAATAAATCGATTTTATCGACATCAGGAAGAGACGATACCACCCAACCTCCTATAGGTACATAGTACAGGCGAATTGTCTATGAACTTTCGTAGCAACAGTTGCGCATTATAATTCAAAGGGTTTGTTGTAGTTTTATGAGCTTACATAGAAGGATAGCATTGCAAATGTGCTAGCGCGTGACTGAACTAGCCAAATCGATGGTTTAGCGATGAGAATTAACGAGCCTATCAATTCAGTAGCGCTAAATTTATTACGGGTAAATGATATTTGTGTAATGAAGTTTCTCTATCTAGGCAGTATCTCCTCAATTTGTGACGAGTTATAGTTTCATCTATATGTATATTATATGTAATTATGTACTTATGTATACCTACTTCATCGAAATATAAGAAATAGGCAAAAAGAGAAAACTACTTATAATTTCCCGCGTCGATGGCTTAAGAATAGAAATTGTCGCCGTAGCCGAAATAGCTAGGACATAATATCATATTAAGACGTGTTATTATGAAAAGCACGCTCGGAAGCATACAATCGTCGAACACATGTTCTTCCCGATTACCAAATTCTTTCCAATACTTCAGTAATTTTATACCCCTCTCACACATGCTATATTTCCATTATACTCCATAGTGTAGTTGAGACATAATAGGAAAATAACTTTTAAATAATACATTTCATATGAAAATAATCTGTTACAGCTTACACCTGAAGACGAAGAGCGGCGGCGGCGTAGGAGAGAAAGAAATAAAATAGCAGCAACAAAATGTAGAATGAAGAAACGAGAGCGAACTGTAAATTTAGTCACCGAAAGTGAAGTTTTAGAAAACCAGAACATAGACCTCAAGGCCCAACTTAAGGTAGTCTTTGAATTCTAAATGTACCTAATTCAATGTAGATTGTTTGCCACGTTTAATGGTCGCAGCACACTTATTAACTCAGAAAGGTATCGTAACCGTATCACCTCAAACCGGTCAGTATTCTTTGTATTAAACTTCACACTGCAACGCACACTAATGGGAAACGTAACGTAATCGTATCGTCCTCGCTTTTCTAGGCGATGCGTTTACGATCCCTTTCCGAGTTGATAAGTATGTGGCGACGATAAAGCGCTAAAGACAACGCATTAATTGTTTGAAATAATGTGTTTGTCTTAAATTCATAATATTCTAAACATTGTTTGCTGAAGCAGTTCATCCAATCAAATAATTTGAGAAAGAGAGCATTTAAATTTAAAAATCCATTAAATCCACACAAAAATGTTAAATTAAAAGTGAGACGGATATCTATATATTACAAAGGTGGTAATGTAAATTAGATAGTGATAGGTACAAATTATTTTTATTTTTTTTTAATTCGATTAACAAAAGTGTTCTTTCCTATTTTCCGGACCTGAACTTTTACTGTAGAAGCGAAGTCCAATACAGCTTCATTGCACAAATGTGTATGGTGCTGACTTCAATTGTTAAATATTTAACCGATACTCATAGACATAATATACCTACACCTATCCGGCAAAATGTAGCCAAAGGGTACCAGGGAATGCCTGCTCCATCGTTAGTGTTTCGTAGTACACATCACATTTTCTTGCACTACCATGATGCGATTGCCCTATTTAGGTACCTTAATATTAACGCCCTCCCTCTTAAAAAAAGTGAAACAAAAATGTTGTTTGCCTTTCCAGGATCTAGAAGTTCAGAAACGGCAGCTGCTCGACATGCTGTCCATGCACGCCTCCTCCTGTGTGAAGAACAACTCGAACACGAGATGTTCGCCGCCAGCGCAATACAACATGATCAGAACGTTCGAGCCGCTAGTCACATTCCCGCAGTCATTCGACGCGCACTCCCCCTACATACGCCCCGAGTCGGCCAACGTGCTAGCCTCCAGTTACACCTGCGTCACCAACTTAAACGGTGACTCGTCCATCGACACCATATCTTCCCTCGACACCGCGTATTTGACACCCCAAACCATCGACACCGACTACAACCGACCTGAGAGCGTCCTAAGTCTTCCGCCCAGTACGGACGCGGGCTACATCACTACGGATGGATTACTGCCAACGGCAACCATACTCCGTCAGATTGAACCCGACGCAGAGTACTATGAGTCGGAGCTGGCCTACGCGTCCACAACACAACTCAATTCCTATCCCGGTACGATTCAGGACGCGCAGACCAAACTCAAAAACGACGGCTGCCTGGTCTAGTTACGCACATTTCGCATAGATATGGGGTCCAAATTTACTTTTACGTTAAATTCGAAATGTCACCATCAAATCGTGCTTAATATTGTTGTTGGTAATGTTGTTTTTTGTTATTAATTCACGCATGATATATAAGAAAGGAAGAGATAATTTCGAAACGATATCGTATGTCTACTGTGTAGAACAACAACATAGATTAGTAACTAGAGACGTGTTACGTGGTGTAACGTAGGAGGTGAAATACGTTTGGAAAGGATTAAAGGCTCGTTTACACTGGGCGTTGGTGTCCGATTTCGGTTTGCGGGAGATTTAAGTTCACGCATGCCATTTGGCCCACATACGATAAACGTTTTTATCATTTTGAAATGTGATGTATAAAAACATGAGATTAAGACAATGAGTCCCCACACTACGCCTGCTATACATCAACCGATGAATTTCATTGTTTGTTAGCACGCGTTCGGGGACATTCTCCCGCATCTCGAAGCAGGCGATTACGACCAATGAAAATAAGTCTTTACGTTAATTTATTGTTCTCCCTTCGTGTTGTGAATAAGTCACCGTTAAATAACGTAGAACTGTCAAACAGTTTATAAATATAGTTATAATGTCAGAATATTATTTTTATTTAGATATTATCTACGTTCTAACATTACCTGTACGTATTTTATAAGTTCTATAATTTTGCTTTGATTTGTACAAAATATTTTTATTTTTTTAATCCGATTTACAAGACCGCTTCGTGATGTCGCAAGTGAATGTGTAAAGCGACAGAACAAACATCTCATGTATGAAATTAAATTCGTAGAACTTTCGATAAAATCATCCTAATTCCAGACTTTGCCAAAAATACATAAGGGTGCAAACTTTATGGCTTAAAAACCTTGCTCTAGTCGCCATGAGATGTTATTGAATATTAATCACATCACACGTATCTTCCAGTACTAAAAATATCTCCTGACCTAATTCCGCTATTAAACTTAAGAAAGAATGTAACCATCACCTAATAGTCCCATTACATTACTGGATAGCAAAAACGAGCTAAGGAAAAGTGAATAGTTATAAAATCATGTAATGCTCATATTTGCGCGTGAGTCAAAGATGATGTCGGAAATGTTTAGCGTTGTGATATTCTGGAATATGAAGAAACAGCTCTACATATTCCAGATTGTATCATACTGTCCAAAAAATGGGCAGTGTAAGTGGCCCTTAATGCGTGTAGGAGTAGATTTAAAACGCTTTATGAAAAAATGAAATCCAGTTTGTAAATTTAAGTGCTTTATGTAATTATATTAATTAGGTATATAGAGTAATAATTACGCACCAAAAACGTGCCTGTACAAATTTTATAAATACATAAGTATATTTAATAATTATAAACGCATATATACCTAAATGAAAAATTGAAAATATACACCTTGTCTCACTACATAATAACTGGAGTTGTACTATTATGTAGAAAAGTGATGAAATCTTAAAACTACATCAACTATTTTTTGGGCTTTCTAATTAATTCCATAAAAAGTACAATGTAGGTATAGATTTGACACTATGTGGGTCTCGTATATTTTCAATGGTTCATGAAGTTAAATGGCATTCTAAAATATAGTGCCTTCAACCAGTGGAACTAGTCTCATGGCTGCCTGCAGTGTAAAGGCATACCAGCCAGTCGCGCAAGCATTTATTTTCATAATGATGTTGTGATAAAAATAGATTATATCGTATAAATAACAGTTGTTAAATTTGTTACCTATACTGTATTAGTAAATACAAGGCCACAAATAATTAAAGCATAAAAACAAGCCCATAAGTGTGTGGAAAAGTGACGTCATAATAATAGTAAACACTTGTGTTAGGGAGTGGCTACACGCAGTTGGTTTGGCAGGGTGCATCGTTTTACTTGTTATGACTTTCTTGACTCTACCTAAGTTATAAATGATCTATTAAGGACATCTTTCATTTCAGTCTGGAGAAAAATCGATGTTATATTTCTTCTATTATAGATGTAATATTTTTTATTCAATCTTCACAAATATTCAGCCATAGCACCATCCATACACACTAAACATAAAAAGGCGTATCATACAAATCGATGCCAATACGAAGACAAGAGTGCAGAGTTGCATTCCATACGAATCTCAAATTTACATCGATTGATTAACTCGATAAATAAATAAATGTGACATACAGAAGCCGCAGTGCAACATATAAATCCAGTGGCTGTATTGCGGTGGCTGTTTAGTGATAGTTTTGTTTTCTATCTATTAAAACGGAGACATCAGCTTATGTTACTAAAGCATATAAATAAATGTTGCCACCTCTAAATTCTTCCATCGTTTTCAAAAAGTGCTAAATATTTTTAGATATGTCCTAGATCACAATATTTTCAGAGAGCAATTCAAAACTATATTTTGTAGTCGTTTTAGTTTTGTAGATTGTAGTATTTTGATATTGAAAATGTGATTGATGCCACGCTGTAGTCTTGAGTTGAAGACCATCTGACGTTGGTATCATTAGAAACACATTTTTGGTAATAAAATTGGCGACAAAACCTAGTTTTGTTTAAACATGTTTTGATATTCTTTTATGATTTTTTTATATTTATATTATAGCACCATAACAACTATAATCAATGCCTTTTGGTCTTGTGTATGAAACAATAATATTATTTATAAAACGTCATAATATATATTTAACATCCAAATATATTTTGTATTTGTAAAGTTTATTGAATGCTTATCTTATTATAAGACTTACAAAGATGTGTCGAAAATGTAATTCGAATAATATTTATTATTAATTATTATCATGATATAAATTATGGAATAAGTAATAATATGATTATAGTACTTATTAAAGTTATATGGTACATAAAATTACTTTATAACATGAGGTAATTTAAATTTATTTATACACAAATGGTTAAGGCTGAATTATTGACCTCAAGTATGGCCTAAAATTTGTAATACGTTTCTACAATAAAAAAATAACATCACAAGAATTCAAACGAATTTCAAACACATCAGTATTTTATTACTCCTTACTTCATTAATAAATTATTTTTTGTTAAACAAGTTTATTCTATACACGTACAAATAAGCGATTAAAACAATTATAAAAATATATGTGCGTTGTAAAACCTAAAAACCATTCCAAATATGAACAAACACATTTTTCTTCATACTAATTTAAATTAAAGGCAGTAACCACTCAATTTTCGGTTGTTGTATTAAACCCGGTTTACTTTTTCGAAAATCACAAAATTTTGTAAAATGTAAAATATATAAATTAGTTTAGTGACTAATTTATATTTCATCACAAATATGTATTCGTTTTGGAATTATATTACCTATGTATTACTATAACTTACTTTAAGCATTACTCATTATACTAATTCCAAAAAAAATGTTTTATAAAATAACAAAGTTATTTGTATAAATTTTATCTTATTAGATTTTATAAATGTTAAACATCACTTGTACCTGCTTGACAAGAATTAATATTTTGTCAATCGAAGCAAAATTACTGTGCTTATCTACTGAAAAATAAATCATATATTGCATATACGCTTTGTTTTTATTTCATATTAGTATTACCGCATGAAAAAGTGTAAGTATGTGGATTGACGTTTAACTCTAACAAAACTTCTAGTACAAGCTTCTGGAAATATTTTTTGCTTTTTTTTTGATATAGGAGGGCAAACGAGCAGCCGGAGCCATTTTCATGACTACCGACGCCCACAACATAGGGGCTATACAGATGCGCTGCCCTCCTTTCTCCTCCCACCTCCATGGGCCACCGGCTACTCGGCTCGTTATACACCGCACGAAACGCGAGAGCACAGCTGTCACTTTACGCCAGTCTCGTGTAAGCGAGAGGTGCCTCCCCGGTCGTGCCGGCCCAATTCGACTGCATGCAAGCATGCAGTGTGGCACTACCTCTTACCAAACCTCTTACCTTGCTGCTCCCCCGTCATGTAAGTGGACAATACCTTTGACCTCTTAAAAAATTCACTGCATGTGACGGCAAAGCAGCCACTTATCGAATGTAATATGTGAGAGGCACGTCCGGAATGGTGACGGTCATTGGACCGAATTATCGGACGGTAAAAGGATCAACGGCATTAATTTTTAATTTGCTGAACGACTACGCAAATTCATAACACCTTCGTATGGCAGCCTATGGGCGCCGAAGATCACTTACCTTGCGGTTCCACTTCTTTGCCCCCTATCTATACTAATGTTATAAAAAGGACAGATTTGTTTGTTTCTTTGTATCGATTAGGGTCTAAAACTACTGGAGCTATCTAACAATTTACTCAAAGAATTGCCGCCCGGGTGGGCACGGGTATGCTGGTCTTTATTAATATTATAAAGAGGAAAGATTTGATTGTGTGTGAGTGTGTGTGTGTGTGTGTTTGTAATGAATAGGCTCCGAAGGCTAAAAGAAATTTTTTAATGCTATATTATGACAAATTAACATACGCTATTTTTTGCCGCGGGAAAATGTTTCATTCCCATGGGAAAACGGGTATTAATTGGGTTAAAATTTTATATGGGTTCGATGATCGATGATCTTGACGCTTAAAAATGCAATTGGATCCGGTAGGTGGCGCTGCTGTCGGTATGTCAACTACTAAA
>LUGF01027590.1:201070-212695 GCA_001625245.1 Calycopis cecrops | reverse complement strand
TGTATCGATTAGGCTCTAAAACTACTGGAGCTATCTAACAATTTACTCAAAGAATTGCCGCCCGGGTGGGCACGGGTATGCTGGTCTATATTAATATTATAAAGAGGAAAGATTTGATTGTGTGTGAGTGTGTGTGTATGTAATGGATAGGCTCCGAAGGCTAAAAGAAATTTTTTAATGCTATATTATGACAAATTAACATAGGCTATTTTTTGCCACGGGAAAATGCTTCATTCCCATGGGAAAACGGGTACTGATTGGGTTAAAATTTTATATGGGTATTTCGATGATCGATGATATTGACGCTTAAAAATGCAATTGGATCCGGTAGGTGGCGCTGCTGTCGGTATGTCAAACTACTAAACGTCTTGACCGATTGGGATGAAATTGTGTATGTGTATTTCCATTGCTTCACAGACATGAATTTATTATCTATAAATATATAAAATAATGAATGTTTGTCTGAATGTACTTTCTAGAATGCATTTGAAAATGTGTGAATAAGTTGGTGGCGTGGCAACGCGCGCATGGTAGGTACAGCTAGTTACAAAGTCGCTTTTCGCCGTCTGTGTGTCTGTATGATTAGATCTTTAAAATTACGCAAGAGGAAGGTCTATATGTAAAATAATTACTCCAGTTTTGAAGTCCGAAAAAAAATTCACGCGGGCGAAGCTGCGGGCGGAAGCTAGCTCTAAATAAGGCAGAGGTAAGGAGGTTTATTATAAACACAAACAATTTTTATATACAGGTTTATTTAATATCACAAAAAAGGTTTATTTACAAATGTAACACTACCTTTATTTTACACATACGACAGTGTATAATAACCGAATATGCGATTACTGAAGTACACGATCAACGTATGTAATTCATCATTTCCGTGGTGTTTTGTGAAATTTTCCTACAGTGTAAGTCAGCCTTTACCTGAAAACATTTTTGTGCATATTACAATTTATTTCATAAAGTTTTATAGATTAGTAACAAGTAGCGAAATGAAATGATTGATGTGGATGAAGGCCCCAGCAAATGTAACCCATTTTAACGCAACAGTGTTTATGTATTTATGTATGAGATAAATAGATGCTTTTATACCATGTCATTCAAACATACCACACTTTTTTGTCCAATTTGCAATAAATAGATCTTTATTGTCATACATACGAGGCAAGATTTATTCAGTTTAACATTTTTCATATTTTGTAAAAAAGTCAAAAAGTTAAAGGTCGTTAAATATGAAATTGGCGTTTTTCGTACTGGCCATTTTAATCACGAATTTCTCCTCTTTGGTAAGGAATTCCAAATTCAAATTTGTACAGCTATTTAGGCTGACCGCACATTGTAGTCACGACTGTCTTAAGACAGACTTGTCTCACTTAGACAAGTCTGTCTTGAAACCAAAATGAGACTGTTTTGTCTATGACGCGACGCACACCTCGAACAAAACAGTTTTGTCTACTACGCTATATTATAGGGTTGCCCCCTGACGGCGGCTGCCGGGTCTAGCCCCATCAATATGGGGTTGTCATTGGGGTCCGGTAAATACCGAGGGGGGGGGAGTCGTGTCGACCATTGGGGCAGACGAGCAACAACAACGTGACGACCTGTATTAAAATCCTACGGACAGGAACCCCACCACGGGGACTTGGACGTAGAGGGGAAAGCGTAGGATGGGGAGGCGATGTGGGGATGGGTAGGCTCTGCAAATGAAAAAAAAAAAGCACACAATACACAGAAATAAAAGAAAAAGCAGCTGAAGGCTAGGCTGTCCGCGTGACACGTTTCCTGCATCTGTAATAACTCTTACTTACTACCTAGCAGGGAGAGGAATCCAGCGGGAAAAAGGAGTCAAGAGGGAGAAAGAAGGAGTGTGGAGTCTCGCTCACCAGACGACCGCCCGACCTGCGCTTAACGCAATCCGGTCGGCCAGTCAGTGAGTGAGATGTGATAGGCAGCCCTATTTCTGCGCCAGCCCGCGCCGTAGTGTTCATTTGCTGAACGGTCGGACGACACTAGAAGGGAGGGGGTATCTCGCTAGTCTGTTTTGTCGCTGATGTGCGCGCCCGCATATAATTTAAAAGGGAAGCCGACAGTCGTTAGTCAGACTTGTCGTCGTGCGACAAGTCTGACTAACGACAATTTTGTCTATGAGACGTTTTGTTTCAAGTCTGCGCATTTTCATATATTTTGTAAAGCGATAGTCTGTCTTAAGACAGTCGTGACTACAATGTGCGGTCAGCCTTACTCATGTATTTGTGCTGCGATGACCGTCATTAATTTGTTTTCTTTCTGTTTGCGTCACTCATTTTACAAAATGGAAAACTTAAAATATCGCATTATTTACGAGTACGAGTTCCGCCGTGGCACTAATGCTGCGGAAACGACTCGAAGGGTGAATGATGTGTATGGCGGTCGTGTTGCAAAAGAAAACACACTTGTTTTTGGTTCCAACGTTTTCGTTCTGGAAATTTCGACCTGCAGAACAAGCTCCGTGGACGGCCTGAGACCCAAGTTGATAATGAAGAGTTGAAGGCTATTGTGGAAGCGGATCCATCGCAAACCACGTCTGAGTTAGCTGCAGGCTGCGATGTTCGTGATAAAACTGTTTTAATTCACTCGAAGCAAATTGGGAAGATTAAAAAGCTTGAAAGGTGGGTACCTCACGAATTGACTGAAGCAAACCGGCAAACGCGCGTCGACTGCGCAACATTACTAAACCGGCACAATAATGAAGGTATTTGAAACCGAATCATTACCTGTGATGAAAATTGGATTCTTTACGATAATCGGAAGCGCTCAGCGCAATGGTTGGATCCTGGCCAGCCAGCCAAATCCTGTATCAAGCGAAAATTAACCCCAAAAAAGTTACTTGTAATCGTTTGCCGGTATTGTTCATTACAGTTTTCTCAAATCTGTCCAGACTATTACGGCTTATGTCTATTGTCAGCATTTGCAAACAATGATGGAAAAGCCAGCGGCTAAACAACCTAGGCTGGTCAATCGCTCCACGCCACTGCTTCACGACAACGCTACCACACCACACACTGCGCAACACGCGGCCGTCACATTAGAAGAGCTTCAATTGGCAAATCTAAGACATCCTCCGTACTCCTCGGACCTTGCTCCAACGGATTACCATTTTTTTCGAAATTTGGATAAATTCAACTCGATGGGGCAGTCCAAATCGCCTTCAAAGATTTTATTGATTCCCGTCCGACTGGTTTTTTTAATAAAGGGATCAATGAACTACCTATAAGATGGCAAAAGTGCATAGAAAACAATGGTTCATACTTTGATTAATTAAATACATATATTATATTTAAAAAATATTCGAGTTTTTGTTCCTGTCATACAAAACGCCAATTTCATATGTACGTAATTATTACGGGACATAAGATATAAATAACATCTTTCTTTCCATGTGATAACTCAAAATCCACAAAAATATGGTTTCACTATTCATTTATCTTAGGTAATCTAACTTGAAAAAGTTATTCGAATAAAATGGGTTACATTTTTTTGCATAACGCCAAGCCGTGAAATGTTACATAAATAAAAATAATAATAAAATTAATTATTAAGTAGGCACCTAATAAATTTCAATTCAAGAATTTTAAAAATAATCATTAAAAGTGTAGTAAAAAGAAAATATTTAAAAACAAATCTTATTAATGCATGATATGGAAATATAATATTGGACAACCGACATCTAAAATGTTATTCAATACAAGGGTTTCATTTAATTTATATAATGTGAAATATAGCTGTAATCACTTTTATTCGTGAATGTACTAATCAATCGGCATGGTGTAATGTCACAGATTTTCTCCCTCTCTCCTCATGTGGTATAATTTGGTTAGTAATATAAAGCTACATTAATATTTTACTAAAGTTGTTTCTTATACCCAGTTTTGAATAATATAAACAAAATAAATAGCATATCAAAACATTAATATTTGTGTATTTAAAAATTAAATTTAATATGGTATTATATATTAATATATTAGTGTTGGATGTAGAATGATTGAAGCCAAATTAGTATTGTTAGTAATTAAATAAAGCTAAATTAATTTTGTTAGGTACAAAATGGATCATACGTGTGGAAGCCCGAGTAAGCTCGCGCCTCGCGACTTCAAATGCTGGTGACAAAAGAAAAAATAAACTCGATATTTGTCGATGTGCCTGAACACATTTAAAAAAGGAAATTGTTGTTCCCTTTTCAATTTTTCTTCATTATGTAAGTATGTTATAAATAATCTGAGTAAACGTATATTTTATAACATATTTTTTTGACTGAAACTGTTTCTTCTGTTATATTCTTTATAATTGTTACATAAAACATGTTTGAAGTTAAAAGCATATATTAGGCATTATGATATTCCGAATTAAAAACAATGATAGTAGTTAAATGACTCATAGACAATCTACTTTTTTTTTAAATTACAATAATATCTTAAAGCAAACAACATGCGGCTTAAGATTTCAATGTCTTTCTCTTGATGAGCTAGTTTAATAAATATTGTAGAGCACGTATTAAGAATAATATTATCATTTTTTTGTGGTCAAGACAATCGGACATGTGGTATTTGTGTCTATAATACAAAACAATTTAATTAAGTTTTAAAAATTTTGATATTTATCCGGCTTATTATTAAACAACTCACCACTTCGCCCGTTTTGACCAGTCTTTGGGTGTCCAGTGCAGACATTTTGGGTCTATTCGCAACAGTTTCTTCTCCATGGCCTTCTCATGTTGCTGTATCGTTTCCTGCAACATTGGTAAATGAAGAATAAACAAAACGACACGGCGATTGTCTAGTTAGCTGTACCTACCTTTGGTTATCAGAAATATTTCGTCATCAGATTATACTATTACGCGTTGACATTACAACGGGATTCATCCGTAATTATTGGTGCTATCCATTATTTCAAGCTCCAAACGACTTTATTTTACGTTTTTATTGGTGCTATGCATTATTTCAAGCTGTAAACGACATTATTTTATGTTTTTATTGGTGCTATGCATTATTTCAAGCTCCAAACGACTTTATTTTACGATTTTATTGGTGCTATGCCTTTGATTATATACACGTCTAGATGGAGCATTTCAAATAAACATCGCAAAGAAAACGTCTCATTTTTCGCACAATGTGTGAGTGACAGTTATATACAGATTGTTTTAAAACCGTCAATGTGTGCGTGTAAAGGGATACCAACAGCATAAAAGAATACCCTTAATTTTGTTACTAAATCAGGAGGAACTAACAGCAAACAATAAAATAGGAATATACATATGAATATATGGTCTATATAGATTTTTTTAAAGAATGTATGCTAATTATTATTAAAACTAAATTATGATTTTTTTATTTTTTTTTATCAATGAGAGAGACAGTTTGTTATTATTATCAATGAGAGGATTTCCGAATGTAGTTTTAGTTTTATAGATCGCTATATAGGTATTAGAATTTTTTTACTTGTTAATAAGACTCCAAATATACTTTATGAATCAGTTTTATTTATTTACAGTCAGTGTTACATAATATAAAATATACTAACAATATAATAGTACCATTTAAATAAGTTACACCGATTTACCTGCGCAGAAATCATTTTTTGGAAAGGTGCGAAATTATTTTAGCCAATCACCAGGCAATATTTTTGCACGGGAAATTCTTCATTCGCCATTGGTCAAACGAGAGGTGACTGTGTTGGGATTCGTCAGTTGCTTAGCCAAATGTCAGCTCTGATAGGCTGTCATTCATTCACACGTCAAAAGTCATGCAGCACAGATATCGTGAGCGAGATAGCATAAGCTCACGTCTTGATAAATTTTAAGCCTTATTGGTTGTGGAATAAGGTTTTTATTGAATTGGTGTTATAAATCGGATCAGATCGGCCTATGTTGCGCTGTTCTGCGTCAACGACGAAAGCCGATGTAACTTATTTACGTGGTCTGATTATACTTATAATGACATCTTAAGTTTACGCGAATGTTGCACATTATAATAAAGCTATTTAAACGGCCTCACGGATCATCCTTGGATGGAATCGGTGTTATTTAGCGAGGATTTGTGCTTTATCAAATCTTATATCTGACGACCAGGCTGGCGCAGTGATGCAGGCTTCGGATAAGCGGAATATATTGCGCCAGGGGTCGCGGGTTCGAATCCCGCCTTGGTCATTGATGTTTATGTATGTATTATATGTATTTTTCAGTAATAAAAATCTTAAATATATAAAACTTCTTAAATTTATAAAATATATTTCCGTTGTCTAGTACCTGTAACATAAGTCCTTACGGTACTTAGCACGGGGGGTAGAATAACGTAGTGTGTAAACTCTACTGCTATATATTAAAAAAACTTCCCTTTAGTTTTGGAAAATTACCCTACTTTTCTAGTGACAACATCGTACCACTAGTAAATTGTGAAATTAATATTCGTATTTTCTTAACAATACTTACGTAAATTTAAAAACTAACCGATGAAATAAGATCTTCTATTTGTTATCAGATTTTCCTGCATGGTTATGACACAGTTGAACAGAACAAACCGGCATATTTCTTTTTTTATTGAGAGCTCAGAATAGCGTTACGGTCTAGATGACACTGACTTAAGCGAAGAGCGTCTCTACTAGATCTATACTCTGTTTTTTTTAACAAACGAGTACCAGGATTTTGACGTGCGTTTCTATTGGTCTACGTAATCAACATAAAGTCCGTTCCACACAAACGCTGTTACGTATACATTCAGTTGAGTCATCGACTATAGTGCGTCAGAGTTACCTCTGACAGTTCTGTTTTGTTTGTCTGACAGTTCTGTGACAACACATAGCCTTTTTTAGCCAACCTAATGTCAGAGGTAAAATAACTCTAAACGCACTATACCTGAGCATCGCGCATGTTTTAGAGAGTGAACCAGACGATATTATTTGTGCGTGAGTCATGGCGGATATGTATCCTGTAGTTAAGCGTACTAAGCGCCCTTTGCAATCCACAGAAAAACAAATGATATACAATTTGTTTAAATCGTTTCAAGAGTCTGATTGTAATAGTTCACATAATGAAATTGCCAAGACAATAGCAAGTTCGACAGGAATTCATATCTCTACGGTGTACAAGGTAAACATTTCGTTGTTTAACCACTTTTGGCATTTTGAAAATTTTGTTAACATTATAAATATTTATTTATTTTAATAATAAATTGTTTAATTTAATGTCACATTGACATAACTCATTTTATAAATCGTTTTTGACGGTCACCAAAGTATAAAATTATCTCTGCCACTGCTCTATCTTGCCACTGAGGGTAATTAATTATGTGTATTACAGATATTATTAATGTTTCGTTTTTTTAGGTTATTGAAGAGATGAAATCAGGTGGACCACCAAAATCACCGAAAAAGAAAAGAAATCGCATGAGTATTATCAATAAATTTGATGGTTTTACGAAGAGCGCTCTTCGAAATGTAGTGCACAAATTTTATTTTGAAAATGAAATGCCTACATTAGATAAAATTATAAACATCGTAAAGGATGATTCTGATTTCCCGTCTATGTCAAGATCAACATTATACAAAGCACTAAAAAAAATGGGTTTTTCATATACTAAAAGATGTAGAAATAGTATTTTAGTAGAAAGGCCGGATATAGTTTTATGGCGACGAAAATATTTAGATGAAGTAAAAGCAGCCAGACAAAATGGAACTACTTTATATTATTTAGATGAGACTTGGATAAATGCCGGTCATACGAAATCAAAAGTCTGGGTTGACAATACAGTGACTTCATCGAGATCGGCATTTTTAGATGGGCTATCAACAGGATTGAAAAATCCGTCAGGTACTATATTGTGTTTAAATAATAATAATTCTCACAGTCTAGGTATTAATCGTTTAATTTTGTTTTTTTTTTAAATATATTTCTCTTATAAACAACTATATGTGTAAAATCAGTATAATGTAATAAAAATACACACTATTTCATTGGCGAATGCTTTTTTATTATTGCAGGAAAAGGCAAGCGGCTTATTATTGTACATATCGGCAGTGTTAATGGATTTGTAGAAGGAGGATTAAAATATTTTGAGTCAAAGAAAATCGGTGACTACCACCAAGATATGGACGCCACAATATTTGAAAATTGGTTCAAAGATGTTTTACCTAAATTGGATGAGAATGCAATTATCGTTTTAGATAATGCATCGTATCATTCTCGAAAACTTGAGAAATCACCTACAACTTCATCTCGCAAACAAAATATTATTGAATGGCTCCAGTCGAAAAATATTGCTTGTACCGAATCAATGTTAAAGTTGCAACTTTTGGATTTGGTTAAGCAAAATAAAGATCATTTTGAAAAATATGTTGTAGATGAAATGGCTAAGTCCACAAATCGACGCGTCATACGTTTGCCGCCGTATCACTGTGAGCTTAACCCAATTGAACTTATTTGGGCTCAAGTGAAGGGCTACGTGGCAGCAAATAACAAAAGTTATAAAATTGAAGAAGTTCGAACTCTTTTGTTAGAAGGAATAACTAAAGTGGATAGAGAAAAATGGTCGTCATGTGTCAATCACGTGATAACCAAAATAGAAACAAAAATGTACACTGTCGACAATCAAGTAGAAAATATGTTAGAGCAATTTATTATTGACGTATCTGCAGATTCGAGCTCATCGGAAGGAAGTGATGACGATATATAGTTTTTAAGATTACGAAAATTATATTTTTTGTGACGTATTCTAGCCATGTTTCTAGCAAAATATAAGAATATACTGTTACAATATTGTTTTATTGTTATTTATTTATGAAAATATCAAATAACGCAAACAAAGTTTATTACGAATATACCAGGTATGCAAATGTAAATCATAAAATAATAATTTAATTTTCTCTACGGCAAATTTTAAAACTATTCAATATGAACGGGCCTTAACGACGGCCTAAACGAAAACAATCATATTGGCTCCGCCCCGTCAATGACCCATTTCACTCTGTCAATATCGGAAATGTGCGAAAGACATATTCAGTACTCGTTTGTTAAAAAAAACAGAGTATAGTAGAGACGTTTTACGGCGCTTTCAGGTGGTTGATGCGGTATCTAGACGTGTATATAATCAAAGGTGCTATGCATTATTTCAAGCTCCAAACGACTTTATTTTACGTTTTTATTGGTGCTATGCATATTTCAAGCTGTAAACGACTTTATTTTACGTTTTTTATTGGTGCTATGCATTATTTCAAGCTCCAAACGACTTTATTTTACGTTTTTATTGGTGCTATGCATTATTTCAAGCTCCAAACGACTTTATTTTACGTTTTTATTGGTGCTATGCATATTTCAAGCTCCTTCAGTTCCAAAACGACAATAAAATCACCGTGTAACATACAGGCTGTCACGAATGTGTGGAAATGTAAAGTCAATTTAAATTAATGCGACCGCCTATGATAAGCGTACAGAGGAGAGTATAGTACTCCTTGTACTACTCGTCTGCTTAAAAAATGCGGATGTATATGGACATCGGTAATCGCCAAAGTGCTCCGAATGCGTCCCTTTCTTAATTTTACAGTCGGGTACAAAATAGTCATACCTGATTGACTGACACTATGTACTGGCCCTTGTAGTAGTTGATAAGGTTTAGGTTCTGAAGGGTACTTATCACGTCTTCCTTTTTTATACTTGTCAGCTCGCAAATTTCACTGAAATTTAAAACGACAGACTGTTCTTCAAATACAGGTTTTATTAACTAAATAAAGTAGGGAGATCATGAATCTCGTGTTAAGATAAACTGTGTGTTACTTCCGACATACGATTGGCGTTTTACTTCTTAGAATACACAACAAACACACAACAAACACATTATTCTGAAAGTAAAGGACGCGCAAGAGACACGAGCGCGGTAAAGTTTCTCCAACGTGTGAAGTCCAAAAAAATATATATTTTCTATTATCAATAATGCCATAGTAGCCTAATGCTATCTATCACACATAAGAACTACTTGCAATTGATAGACTAAAAATCGTTTAAAGATAAAACCTGCAACAGTAAATAAGAAATAAAGTGTTATGATTAGTGGTTTGGGATTATTAAATTATACGACTACTGATAATATTTACTTTGACTTACTTAATGGTTATGAGCGGTTTCTCGTTTTCTCCCACCGGCTTGATACTGATGAGTATGTCCAGTATAGTCTGAGCCCAGTAACTTCTGTAAGACAGTAGCCCGAGGTCCGACAGAGGCTTTTCAGGCGAGCCCGTTTTGCCTTCGAATTTTGATAGTTCATAACCTTGAAAAGTGTTACACAAAAATCATTAGTAAAAACTATTTTACCTTATGTAGTGGATATAGGGACGTAAAAATAATAATGTACGTTTATGTTTATTTTTAAAAGAGAAGGACATAGCAGCGTTACTACATAATAGGTAAGGACGTTGTGACGTCGACGAACTCTCGCTCTCTTAACACCAACATGCTAACGCGTATTCTGATGGTATTGACGTTATTCTGACAGCTGTAACTAATCGTCAGGTAAACGATTATATTGGGGGGCCTCGTGTGGTGGAATGCTCGCAATGCTATATATATATACACTAGCTGCACCCCGCGGTTTCACCCGCGTAACTTTCGATCCCGTGGGAATATCGGGATGAAAAATAGATGTTGGCCGATTTTCAGACCTACTCAATATGCTCACAAAATTTCATGAGAATCGGTCAAGCCGTTTCGGAGGAGTATGGCAACGAAAAATGTGACCGAGAATTTTATATATTAGATATATATATATATTACTTATTTTTTTAATTAAAAATTTTGCAATTATCGATTTAGCTAAAGCGCCATCTGTAGCTCAATTGGGTACTACGTTCTTATAAGTTTACGCGGATATGATAAGCGATGGCGCTGCGAAACATCGACACCTATAGTAAGTACGACACTGTTTCCCCCCTGATGGAAAACCTCAGAGCAGAGCGAGGTATCGAATTATAAGACGTTGTCACGTCAAAAAAAAAGGTACCGAAACGACTTTTTGGCCTACTAATACAGTTCGACTGCAATACAGCGTGGCACTACCCTTTACTACTGCTAGTATAATGTGAAGTATCACTCACTAAACTCTATAAGCAGCGTGCCGTAGCCCTTCCTCTGGTACGGCGGGAGAGTAAGTATACAGGCCACGTTGTAGTCCTCCGTACTTTCCTTTTCTTTTGAAAAGTATCCTACTATGTGAAAACCTGAAAAATATAAATTGGCACATGATAGATTACAATTACGACAAATTGGCAGACATTATCTAAGTAGGTACTATAATCAATATATAAATATAATAAAGGTATCAATGACAGAATCTAAAATAGTTAATTTAACAAAATAACACACAATTTTATTTCAGTCGATATTCATATCACTCGCATAGAAAAAGTGAGCACCAGTGGTAACGCCATACAATTGCTCGCCATACGAACTTCTCGACTCGAACTCGCTTATGACGAGAAAAGAAACTGGTCGATGTAGTAATACCTACAGTTTACACACAGCGCAGTCGGGTAGAACTAAAATGTGTCACGTTACCTCTAGTGTCGATCTCGGTCATGACGTAAAATAGATACCTAAGGGTTGATGTC
>LUGF01027590.1:148958-163875 GCA_001625245.1 Calycopis cecrops | reverse complement strand
GAAGGAAAAAATTTGCATATTATGTGAGGGCAGTATAAAAATAATTTCAAAAACTGTATTTTAATATTATCATCGAAAAACCGTAGAGCGTGTTTTAAATTTGGCTTTGCTTTTTTTAAATTTCCTGTAACAATTAAGTCCTCTTGTATTTGTTTAGTCTTAGTCCAGTTTTAGTGTAGCCACATGGTTGACAGCTATGCGACTAAAATTATCTAGTGAACGGTTCTTTGTGTAAGTACCCGTGGATAGCCACTTGCTGGATTATGACTTATTTTATAGAAAACCAACAGCTAATAAAACTAAACTAATAGATATTATGTTTTATTAAAAAACGTTATTACTTTATTGTTATTAGTTAAAAAGTATCCTATAGGTATTTCTAGTATCACACCTATGTCTTACTATACTAAATCTCTATTTTACAAAATATAAGTATAATATAATAATTTATTATACTTATAGAAATACATTATGTTAAAAACATAACATGTTTATAATCTAAGAATTGCAATGTTATTTCAAGTACTTTCTTAAAACCCGTCTTGGTAATATATGTAAATAAAAATAAAACACGAATATTTTAAATAAACAGTTATATACTTGCTAAGAGAGAGGTAAAAATATCCTAAATGGCTTCAATTATTGGATGGTGTTAGTATTACCTAACCTTAGTGCTTAACAATTTTCGACTACATGAATAATGAGAATTTACCCAAGAAGTTTCAATCAAAAAAGCTTCCCGGAACTTTTTATAGATGGTAGTCAAAAATATATAATATATTATGACATCCATAGATTAGTAATAATGAGAACAATTCTAAATCTATGATGACATCAGTAAAATAAAAAAAATAAAATCTGGACTAATTATTCTTCTTGGTTGTTTTCGTCTTTTTTGCTTTTTGAATATTAGACCGATCAATGGAGCCTTTATTTTTTCTGCAGCAAAACGATATTACCTTTATAAGTACAAAAATTGAAATAAAGATAAGAATACTAAATACAAAAATAAGATCTAGATTTAAGTACTGATAACAAGGAACATCTGCTGAGGGTGCTCTGAATGTTAAGTTGGAGTAGCGAGCGGCAAACTCCGTCCAGTACATCGCCGTCTGCAGCGGCGGCAGCGGCCGGTCGTGCCACGCGCGGGACAACGTCTTCACCTTATCTCTAAACCTGAAAAAATAAAGTCCCGTTGAAAACCCGGAAAGTAACCACTCAAAATATTAACCAAGTAACTCATAACTATAAAAACGGAAAAGAAGTAGAATATAAATACATAACAAGAAAATGAAAAAACAAGCTACCTAAGTACGTAATCATAAGACAACAAACAACGAAATTTGTTTTTGCTAACAATAAGACCTATAAAATACAGAATGTCCAAGAAGACGGGACACCTGTTTTAATGTGGGATAACGTACCCTTTAGTAGCATTAAAATATAAAAGAGACATTTTGGTCGACATTGGTAGTAAATATTGAAAAAGTAAGGAATTATTTATTAAAAAATATATATTAATTTGAATTTCAACATTAGCTTCTACGATAAAAAAAAAAGACTTTTTCCCCCATTTTTACATGTTTTTATTTAGAAATTATATGTTTTGAAAATGAAGAGAACAGGATTACAGTAATTGTATTGTACAAAGTAGGTTATGACCTAGTCGACATTTTTGATACTTTGTAAAAGCTAGGGTTTAGCTGAATGCTTGTGTTTCGTACCATCCAAAGGTACACTGAAGCCATGTCTGTTGAAGACCGTGAAAGATCCGGTCGACCGCGGTCTAAGCGAACAAACCAGGCTATTAATGCAGTCAAGGCCAGAATTCGTCGAAATCCCATAAGAAAACAGAAAATCTTTTTCAGAGAAATGACAAGCCCAACGAGGGCGATTTCTAGGATTATCAAACAAGACAGGTCTAGTGGCTTACCAAAGGTACACAGGACATACGTTAAATAGGGCACTAAAAAAAGAGAGTTGAAAGTTCAAAACAGCTGTTACTTCGATACGCGGACAAAGAACACTCAAAAATTCTCTTTACCGATGAAAAAATTTTACAATCGAGGAGCACCACAACAAACAAAATGATCGAGTTCACAGCTCTAAAAAAGCTTGCGAGGTAGTGGTCAAAATTCAGTGAGGCCGTCATCCAGCATACGTCATGGTTTGATGGGATATATCCTACCAAGGGGTTACAAAACTCCATTTTTGCGAAAAAGGAAGAAAAATCAGCCAAAGTGTATCAAGATACCGTGATAGAAGCAGTAGTTAAATCTCTCAATAACGCCTTATTCAAAAACAAAGTGTGTACATTCCAACTGGATTCAGCCCCAGTTCATAAGGCGCGCACTATCCAAATTTGGCTTGAACAAAATGTTCCAGACTACAAATAGGCTGATGATTGGCCTTCGCCTAGTCTGGACTTAAACCCTTTGGACTATGAATTGTGGTTTCATCCAAATATTGAGCAGTTCGAGAAATCTTTGGAGGCAGCAGTGATCAAGTTTCCAATGGAAAGCGTTCGCAAATCCATCGATGAATGACCCGACAGTTTAAAAGCGTGCCTTAATGCTAAGGGAGAGGACACTTTGAATAACTAGACCGTTAACATATCGTTTTCACTCTACATTATCTTTGAAATATTTTTTTTACCAATTATCAGATTCTTTTTACTTTGTAACATTGTTACTTTGTAACAGAACTTATGGTTAAACTAGGTACAATTTAATTAATAATAAAACCAGTGAGCTTATTTTAATAGAGCTGTTTTTGTTGTATTTTAAATCAAATAAAGTAAAATGTAATGACAATAACAGAGCTCAACCTGTCAGTATTGAATTCAGCAAAATATATTATGTTTGTGTGCAATATTTGTAAAGTAAAAATAATGCTTACTCTGGCTCTAAGACTTTTTTCAAAGCTGAAAATATCATTTCTTGTGAAAGAGTTACTGCATCTATCCTCACTCCCAGACCACTTTCCTCAATGGCTGCAGCGTTAGAGGGCTGGTCACCGAACATAGGCATTGCGACTATTGGCACACCGAAGTGGAGAGCTTCTATAGTTCCGCCCATACCTGCGTGCGAAACAAATGCTAGCGTTTTGGGGTGACCTGCAATTATTGAAACAATAATTAATAACCTTTTTAAATTACAAATATGAACATTAGTTCATTTAGTATGGGAGTTTTTGTCAATATTTACAGTAATTTTGTTTAGATAAATTGCAATTTAGAAACCTATATATTTCTCCTCATCTACAAATGTGTGTTTAATCTATTTTGTATTCGCTGTTGTCCGACGGTCGACACTGTTTTGTCATATAAACTCTGTAATGATTATGTTTTTCTACCCTCGTTAAGACAAATATATTGGTAGATTGAATTGACACGTCAGGTTTTTTGTGACAACCCGTAATTGGGAGAGAACTTAAGGACTTTGTATGTCGTTTTTATTTTTGTTTAATTCAAACAAAAGGAGTACAAATACGTCTAAACAATAGGAATCACAAGCAAGTGCACCCAGTAACCAAATAAATAATTGTCTGTCAGACTTAACCCACACCACCCTGTTACAAAGCCTCCAAAGCAACCAAAATAAGAATATTATTTGTAGTGGTAGTCGAGTAAAAGTCTACTCTTATTCCTTCTCAATGAACACAAAAATTAAAGAGGAAATATTTTAGGTTTCATTCAACAGATGGGACAACCATCACCATGCAGTTGCCGGTTTGTGATGGATGAGAGTAGCCGAAGATTGGTCGTATTGTCGTTCATTGAAGGAAGCCTATGTTAAGCAGTGGACCGATACAGACTGATGGTGGTGATGATGATGATGATTATTTTAGGTCTTTATAGAATAAGAATTGTAAAGAAACAATTAATGATCAGGAAAACTTATATTTTATAGTACTAGTAATAATTCTAAACATTCTATCAAAAAATAATGCGGAAAAGTACATAGACTTACTAAATTATCTTCTACATCTACTTCTATTAATGTGTAAAGCTAAGGTGTGATATTGGTTTAATAGTGCGCATTCTGGATAATTATCTAGATTATTTTTTTGCAAATTTGGGTGTGGTGAGTGATGAACAAGGAGAAATGTTTCAACAAACTTTTCCCTAAAGGAGAAGCGCCCCCTAGAGAAAAGGAATCCAGAAATGCTAGTAGATTGCTGTTGGAAACTTAAAAAAGACCTATCAGAAACTAAATATTCACGAAAATAAAAATAAATTAATGTAAATTCAACAAAAACTGCTGTTTTCTAGAAAAAAATGTGTACCGATTTTACAATGATTCCTGATATGCAAATTTTTTTTTCAATAATATACTATTACTGTATGGCCCAAGTATATCCGTTCGATTTTGTCATTTTGTAGACTAGTGTAATTTTGTGCCTCCTGTGATACGTAGTACTAGTAGTAATACAAGTGCAAAATCCAAAATCTTAATTTTAGAGGAGAACAAAAATAAGATTTAAAAAATAGAATCGATCTCAGATCGATGATGCTGCTACTTGCATCACTTCACTGTATTATCTCCGAAACTAGCACATAAAAATTCTCGAGTTGGACCCAAAAATTCGTAATTTTTGCTGATTATTTTCATATAAAAAACAAAAAACGGTACAAGTCGACTTACATCACTGGAGGCACAGAATTATTATCAGTTTGACTAAATACCTCTTGCGCTACTAAATACATAATATATTATATTATAACCATTCTCATGTCCACTGTTTTATACAAATTTATATAAACTCTAAGACTATGGTCCAAGGTCGCATTAATCGACTAAGTACCAGTTCAATGTTCGACAAACGTCTCCCAAACGTGGCCTCTATACCAAATTCTTATTCTCCCATCATTATGTTAAGTAACTCATAATTGTATGTGTGATGCAACACTTCAATTATTACGATTTTATATTAGTTATATTATATTTTACTTTAGCTCTAATTAGTATGAGCTCATTATAAATTCTATCTGTGTGATAATGAAAAAATATGTTTAATAGTAGTTTATGCAACTGTCATATAATGAAGGGTATTAAAACACGAGTGGATTTTTTGAAACGAGCGAAAGCGAGTTTCAAAATAGTTAACAAGTGTTTTAATACCCGTGTTATATGCAGTTGCATACACTACTTTATCTTCACTAATAATAACAATAATAATAAGTTATTTATTTTTTTGAGCAAAACTTAAATTCCTAATACAATGTTTGGAGAAAACCCTTTTAGTAAATAAATACCTGAGTGGGATTCTCCGCTCTTCCACAGGACACAAACACTTGATTAAGTTATGGTACAAACATTAAGATTATCTTAATAACACTTGTCCACACCGGTATTAACACTAAAACTTGCTAAAACATATTCAAGTTGTTATACTTAATATTAAACACAAAACTTTGTTGTTTACTCTAATACAATATATTAATATTTTGTAATACATATTTAACTTTACAGTATCTCGTCTGTTCAACTTTTATATAATAATATGTATTTATTTTATAATATTAGTTCTAAAACTATTTGATTTTCGCTAATACTGACTAATAGAATTAATCAATTAATAAAACATTGTGCAGTGCAGTGAATTTGTCGCCATCAAAATCTAACCAATGAGAGCGCAGCTGCAGCACACACTGGGCCAATCAGGAGCGAGTGCGCGCTGTTAAGGATTTTGACATACGTCTCTCTCACCATTTTCTCTCCCTCTCGCTCTCACACAGTGTTATAATGAGATTTTACGATATCGATTTGGATATTATAACATCATGTCAAATTGCTTAAATTGAGTTTTTTGTTGTCTGAGCTATAACAGTAGTCATTATAAGTCAAGTATTGGTAACTTAAGTAGAATGTTACAACATTAGTGTAGATAAAAGCTTTTTAGTCAGTTTTGGTCGAAGTTTATTAGGAGGAAGTATTTCTTTTTCATTGGTTTCCGACAGCTCGAGCCGACAGCCGTAGAGCATTAATGATATATATATTATTAAAAAAAATAATAACCAAAAATGAAACATCCCTGGAACATAATTCCCAGTTAGACTGTGGAATCGGAGATATAAGATTTTCCTGTTGATCATGCTGAGTACGTCTACTGGTGGACTCCCTCATAGAGTGCCATACGCACGGCCAGGAGACACGTGCACGGCGCATCCAGCGACCTTAACCAAGTCGTCAATGGGAGGTGCGCTGCTGCCATTAGATATCATACCTTCCCCGCGGAGTTATTTTAATATTTTTTTATGGTATAGGTGGGCAAACGGGCAGTCGGAGTCATTTTCATGACTACCAACGCCCATAAACATCCGCATAGAGGTTATGCGCTGCCGTCCTTTCTTAATTCACCTCCATGGGCCACCGGCTACTACATCGTACGAAACGCGATAGCACAGCTGTCACATATATCTCCTGGTTGTTATAATTAAATTATATTTACCTAGAATATCCACTTGAGGCAGCCATTTGGAGAGATACAGTTTATTCTTATCCAACAGCACGGTGTCACTCTCCCATTTCCAAATGAATCTTTGAGGCAGAGCTTTGATAGCGCCTATAAATGCATTTAACTTTTCCGCTGGAATTGTCGAGCTCTTCATAACGGAACCAAAGCTTATGTATATGACGCCATGCTCTGCTTCGTCCATGAACTTTTGTAAGTCCTGAAATTGAAAAATTTGCACTTAAATGCCTTCAAAATCAAAATCAAAATATTTTTATTCAAAATAGAATTTAAGAAATTTCTTTTTGAACGTCAAAAATTTCCATCTACCAGGGTTCAACCCTAGCCCTGTCCTGAGAAGAACCGGCGAAACAAACTCAGCGGGCCTCATTCATTTCTTCATTATACATTCTTCATTTATATACATTAAAAAAATATAATTTACATTTATTTTTGTATAGAAGTAGCCTAGGAGGAGGGTACTATTCCCCTACTTCCTTCTATATACTTACTACTAGTTGCACTCTGCGGTTTCACCCGCGTATGTTTCGATCGCGTGGAAATATCGAGATGAAAAATAGATGTTGACCGATTCTCAGACCTACCTGATGTGATATGCACACAAAATTTCATGAGGATCGGTCCAGCCGTTTCGGAAGAGTATGGTAGCAAACATTGTGACACGAGAATTTTATATATATAGAAGTAGGTTGAAAAAGAAGAAGAAGAAGAAGAAGAGATTATATTATGCGTTTGCGCAGTGTGGAAGTAGCCGGTGGTCCATGGACGTGGGAGGAGGAAGGAGGGCAACGCTTTTGCGGATAATCGGATGTCGGTAGTTATGAAATTGTCTCCCACTTCTCGTTTGTCCTCTTGTAGTATAAACAATTTTGAAACAATTTTAGAATAGGGCCAGGAAATGATGAGCGTCGATTCGAGACAATGTAACAATAACGGAACCATTCAGGTCATTCACCCGCCTAATAGCTGCGTAGTAACTATTTGGTAATAGTTCCACTTCCAGTTGGGTTAAACAAGTTATTGATAGCATGACGTCAGTTGGTACTACTAGCACAGATAAACTTATGTAAATATAAATAAATATATGGGGACTTTTACAAATATATTATGTGGACTTTACACACCACGTTAGTCTACACTAACACGGGGCTACCCCCGTGCTAAGTACCGTAAGGACTTGTGTAACGGGTACTAGACAACGGAATATATTTAATATGTTTTATAAATTTAAGATTTTTTTTATTATTATAGAAATACATATGTATAATACATAGATAAAAATCCATGACCAAGGCGGGATTTGAACCCGCGATCCAAGGCCCAACATGTTCCGCCTATCCGAGCCCCGTACCACTGTGCCAGCCTGGTATAATATATTATATGGTTTCATTTAATGCTTCTTATCGCTTGTATCAACCTGGTATGTCTGTGCTAATGACTTCATAGTATAAACAAACAAATATTATTTGTACTAGTTATAATGTGGATAACGCATTTTGAATCACAAGTAAATGCAACCAAACGGCTGACATGACCGAGGAGGTCCATTGCCATTTGGCTACGGAACCCTGAAAACACAAATACAACTTTGTCGTTCGTACAAACGCTATGAAAAACCAAGTTATTTTATAGATGGTACGGAACCCTACAAGAGCGAGTAAGGCTCTCACTTGACCGCCTTTTTTAGAGTTCCGTATCTCAAAGAGAAAAAACGGAACCCAAAGCGGACAACAAAGCGATAATATAAGTATCGCTTTGTTGTCCGTCTGTCTGTACGTCTGTCAAGACCGTTTTCTCTAAAACGCGTGAAGGGATTAAGCTAAAATTAAATACGCAAATACGGAGGTCAGTTACGTCTTGATGCCTTGAAAATTCACACTTCTTAGTTAACGCAATAAAAAGTTATAGTCAATTATGCACAAATTTTGTCGTACTTTGTCGAAAACCAAAAACCTATCGGGTACTTCCCGTTGACCTGGAGTTGTGAAATTTGGCAAGAAGCAAGAACATATAGCACAATAATATAGGAATAAATCTGAAAACTAGTAAATTATATGTAGATCATTGGAAAAATCATTATCAACTTAAAACTGTTAATTCGTTGCCTACTAAATGTGTGTGAGCAAACGCTTATATACGTTTGTCAACTTAAACGGCAGGCGTTAAGTTACAATAATCTTCTATTACTTTTCATGCTCGTACTTCCCATTCATACGGAACTCTCGGTGTGCGAGTCGGACCTGCTCGGTTTTTTATAACTGCCAACGCCCATTACACTGTCGCGTTTTGTGCAATTCTTTATGACAGGATAATTTACACTTCCTGTCTATGTAATGTGAGATGACGACGTATTTCCGTTTTCGCGCCATATCGATATGTCGTCAATGCTGGCAAGGTCCCTTCCGCAAATCATCTAAAACGATCAGAAGAACATTGATATTGCTTTGAATTTAATACGTAAAATAGCCAATTTTGTCAAAAGTAAATATACGCTACGTTGCAGCCGAATTGGGCTGGCACGACCGTGGAGGTGTGCTTAGGTTATACCCAGGGCCGGATTAAGCTCTAGCGGGGCCCGGTGCTTGGAGACCTTGGAGTTGAGAAGGGGCCTTTCTATATATAGGCACAAAAATGATCGTAAGGCCCTTAATCCTTGCGGGGCCTGGGGCTGCAGCCCTCCTTAGTTCCCATCCGGATCCGGCGCTGGTTATACTACCGCAAAGTGACAGTTATGATGGCGTGATTGGTGCGGTTTTTGAGTCTGGTAGCCGGATGATAGGAGGAAAGGAGAGCAAGACCTCTATATAACAATTATAGTACTCTATGGACATCTACGTCTATAGGTTTTAATAATCATCAAAAATAAAATATTGATTGACATGATTTTTTTTTTTAGTTTGTATTTAGTTGTGTAATTTTATTTAAGTTTGACGTTGTAAAATATGTACAGGAGAACAAGTAGTAGGAAAAATTAACAGACAATTGGAATTAAATTAAATACGTCTGTAAGAACTTAACGGTCAAGCGCGAGACGGATTCGCAAAGCGAGTATTCCGTATCAAACAAAAGGCATAACAACTTGTAAAAGTAGACAAACAACAAATACGCATTCATTTTGTATGATGATTGTATGTGATGAACTGTAATTAAGTTTGTAATTGCTGTTTTCCGTGAAAGGACTAAAATTAACATCTTCCGTTTATCTGCATTGGATAATTCACATAAGATTTGCATGACATACGAACAGACGGGCGAACAATAGACAGAAAAAGGTTCCGTTTTGAGATATGGAACCCTAATAATGACAAACAGTAGTTGCCATAATATGACGTGCGACTTATACATAGTACACTCTGGTAATTTGAAGGTCAACAACGAGTTGTTTATGTTCTTAGATATCTACATTGCTATGTCAAGCAATATATCTAAGAAATATGTGTATGTAGGTAAAAAGAAACAGAAATACTTTTTGATTTTTGGCAAAGATGGTCGATTGCAAATTAATTTTAAAACATTGGACTTGTTACTTTTGAAATACCTACTTATAAGAAAATATTAACCTTCAAAAGTGCAAAAATAAAAATATATATCTGCCTATCTGAACGCAAAGTTACATAATATAATTTATAACGAACAATGACACACAGGTCAAGATGTGAGGTTTTGTATAAAAGTGATGTCACTTACGATGATAACAAATTCATCTTATTATATAATAATACATTGATAATAGTAATTTAATCAATAAGGTCATTAATCAATAATACCTATATCTATAAATATATATGTAGTAAATGCATCTGCTGAGGTATCTAATGAAAAATACGTCAACTTTATTTGAGTTAGTAAAATACAGAATCTACCGAAGTCATATATTTATATTCAATACTGTTGGTGTAAATAATAATATTGGTCACATTTCCTGTTACCCATCATGTGTTGCGTTTACTTTGATTATTACATTGGTGTTGAAAACCAGCTGTATCCACAAAAAAATTCAGAAAACAAAAATAATCACTACGGAGGTGTTACATCAGTTACATGTTTGTATTATGCTGTAAATTATAATTATTATCTTAGGTTATAACCGCACTGTTAGTTGTTAGATTGCGTAAACTAATACTGTATATTATAAACTAATAAACTAACTGAATAACAAAGTATTATTCAAGAGGACCTACCTTAGGTAAAGGTTTTGATTCGGCAACGTGATAACCACCAACTTCTATAACATTAGCTGGAAACAATCTTGATCCCGTTAAAATGAAATTGTGGTACAGAAGGAGGAGTTTTATATCACGCGCCAGGCTCTCCAATGGAGGAATATCATCGAAATATTGAGCAAGTGTACGTTGATCAGTTCTTTGTTCGTATAAATAGTATAAGCCCTTAAAATATAAGTCAAATATCGTGGCTTCCATCTTTTGAAAGAAGGTCGGTTTTGACCCTCCGTCTAAGAAATGGAAAGGCACAAACGACGGATTTTGCGGTATTCCAAATCTACTGTAATGCCAAGGCATGAGTATATGGGAGTTGATTCCCACCACCGGAGCTTGTAGTTTATATGCCAGTCCTAACGCACAATCACTATTAAACTGTTCTGTCACCACCAAATCAAATTTAGGTTTCTTCGCTATTAAGTCTTGCACATCCTTGTTTGCCAGCATGACTCTGCAGTTCTCTGTACCAGTGGACACCAGATATATCCCCGTGTACAGCAATGTGAGGTAGGATTTGCAGAATGGAAAGTCGTCTTCTAATATTTTGATGGTCCCAGCGAGGCTGACATCGGTATAATTTTCAGGCCGCTGCGCCTCCGGAAAGTGTGAAATAACTGTTACACTGTGTCCTCTTTTGACTAACTCTCGTAAATAAACACGATACACAAAGAAATGACTCTTGCCCGGGTAAGGAAATATGCCTAGGATATTCAGAGAGTCGACACAAGTTGCCGTGACGCATAATAAACTTATCGCAAGTAATATATTTTTAGGAAACATTGTTGCGAGAGTACGTAACATGCGGCCGACTGCCCGCAAGCTCCAATCGAACTAAGTTCATTCATACTTGCTGACTGTTGCCCATAGAGAATAATAATCAGATATTAATGAATAACGGACGTAGTATGTACCTATAACGGTAATGTATACATGTTCTGTATCTAATCTCTATTATGTTTGAGTACTTAATACAATAATTACTGTGTTATATTTGCATCCTTGTGAGATTATTAACATAAGACTAGATGCGATTCGCATCCTACCTATATCCTACCTGGATACCTAGGAGCTCGCAATATGCGAGCTAACTGACGCAGTAATTACATTGCACAAGTATTCGTACGTAATCAAAAATTATGTATTTGGCTGATGGATTCCTCTATATTATGGTAAAATCATTGTAATCCAGTTACATCTTTGTAAGAGGTAGTGCCATGCTGCAAGCTTGCATACAGCCGAATTAGGCTATCATAACCGGAGATCGTGCGGTGTGTAAGTAGCCGGTGGCCCATGTAGGAGGGAGGAGGAAGGAGGCCAACGCATCTGTATAGCCTCTGTGTCTATGGGCGTCGGTAGTTAGAAAAATGGCTCCGACTGCACGTTTTCCACCTTATACTATAAAAACAAACACCAATGGCCGACTCGCCGATTTCTGTGTGCCATTAATCATTGTTAATTTAATTTTTATACTTCCAATAGAGTGCCAAAACTCGCCGTTTGAGATTTTTCGTTACACAGCACATTTCACCACCCTCCCTGTCCTTCCTCCTTCCCTCTCCAGGGGTCACAGAAAACAGGCACCGCACAAATTGCGATAGCACAGATAACACACGCATACAAATGAGGTCATGTTAGTAATTTGCCCTATAAAATCCTTTCATATACGTGATTAAACTCGTTAATGTTAGTGATAACCGCGCAAGGCCGCGTGAGTATCATCTGCTACAACACCTGACACAGATTTTGGCCATGAAGGTCATAGCAGAAACGAATAAATTCATTATCTTTATTTTTAACTAGCTGGCCCGACAGACGTCGTCTTGTCATCACTGGAAAATATGTTGTCATGGTAACGTGTAATATGTGGCCGAATTGTGAATCTGTTACTTTGCGCTTTTTCTTGACGTAGGGGAATATATTTACGTATGATACCTAGGAGCTCGGGTGGCCCCTAGACCTGTGTCGGAAATGCAATACAGACTAAGCCCCTGCGCGTGCTTCAGCCGCTATAGTTAGAGGGTCTCGGATCAACAGACAACAGGATCCCTCGAGCGACAGGATAGCTTCGGTGTAATGGCCAGACTTCTCCTTTTTGGAGACTGCCAAACGTCGGAACCGTGCAATGGGATCAGGTTCTCATCCTGACCCCTGGTCCCAGGACTTCAATCGGCAAGCCGTTAGAACAGGACATTGAAGAAGATAAGGTAATTCTTAAGTTTACAGACGATTGAAAAATTGAAAATATGTATTAAACTGAGAAACACGCAAATATGATTAATTGATATACAATATCAGTTCTAAAATCAGTTATCCACCTATTTATCATCATATAAAATCATCATCATACAAAACAACCTGTAAAAAAAACAAGTCTGGCAGCTCAATTTTTCTACCATAAAAAGTTGTGATATCCATGTAATACCAAGTCGGTTAATTCATTTAGTGTCTACGTAAGGAACCTTCTGTCTTAAGTCATTATCATATCAATATTAAAAATCTTTTACATTTTAAATAAAAACATCGACATCGACATCGGCGGAACTACAGAAGCTCATCACTTCGGTGTGCCAACAGTCGCACTGCCTATGTTCGGTGACCTGCCCTGTAACGCTGCAGCCATTGATGAAAGTGGCCTGGGAGTGAGAATAGATGGAGTAACTCTTTCAAAGAAATGATATTATCAGCTTTGATAAAAGTCTTAGAGCCAAAGTAAGCATTATTTTTACTTTATAAATATTGCACACTAACATAATATATTTTGTTGAATTCAATACTGACAGGTTGAGCTCTGTTAATGTCATTACATTTTATTTTACTTGATTTAAAACACACCAAAAACAGTTTATTCTATTAAAATAAGCTCACTGATTTCATTATTATTTTATTATTTATTAAATTGTAGGTACCTAGTTTAGCCATAAGTTCTGTTACAAAGTAAATACCTGATAATTTCTAAAAAAAATATTTCAAATATAATGTAGAGTTGTTTATGGAGGATATTATGATTATAGGAGGTTAGGATAGATGCAGTAACTCTTTCACAAGAAATGATATTATCAGCAAGTATTATTTTTACTTTACAAATAATAATATACATTGTTGGATTCGATACCTACAACAGGTTAAGCTTTGTTATTGTCATCTGGGGGCACGGCAGTGCCCCCGTCAAGTCGAGCAAAAAATGGCACGACCGTGCCGCTTTTTTATTTTTTTCTTTAATATCCTTATTCTTTAAAGACCTAATAATCATCATCATCATCACCACTATCAGCCTTTATCAGTCCACTGCTTATCATAGGCTTCCTTCAATGAACGCCGATACGACCAATCTTCTGCTACTCTCATCCAAGGCAAACCGGCAACTGCATGGTGATCGTTTTCCCATATGTGGAATAAAACCTAAATTCTTCATGTGAGAAAAACAGTTTCGACCAGTGTAATTTTACTCATAGGTTGATTTAAATTAGTTTAAGGTAAGTTATATAATTTAAGGGTTAGTTTAAGGTAAATAATATTTTGGGGTAACACCTAACACTGCAGTCCACATTCAAGAACAGTTCATGTTTGAATTTTTAATTATTTTTTTCCATTCGATTCTTAAAAAAGTTAGTAGGTACAAGCTAATTTGTCTAGTTTGTATTAGTTGCTTTAGGTAACCATGTCTAGAAGTACAGAGTGCTTACAGACTGCCCATAACAAAGTGTCTACAAAGTCAGCGAAATATTATATTGAAATCTCAGACCTTATTTGGTCTGAGATTTCAATAAACTAAAATTTCTATTTCGATTTATTATAATTTTTATGATTCGATGTATAAATTAGACGTAAATATTTAAAACATTTTGGCGTAATCATTGTAAGTAAATATGTTATTACTGTAACAATTAACATTATTGTGATTATTAACACACCAATAACATCTAAACCAAAGTACTGATAAGTAGGGACAGTTGGAGCACTAAAAGTGACGTTGTGGCGTGCTGCAAATTCAGTCCAGAAAATGGCAGTGTCCATCGGCTTGCTTGGGCGATCGTGCCAAGCCTTCGATAACATTTTCACGTTTGATCTGAAACTAGATAAAATAATATTTCAATTATCGTTTACAAGATAGAAGGCTTGCGGTTAATCAATAAAATGAAGGGATTTTTTTTTGGAACGGACCAAAAAACAACATGCATTCGCCGTAGGTAGAATAGAAACCACAATTTTTTTATGTATTG
>LUGF01027590.1:116747-134547 GCA_001625245.1 Calycopis cecrops | reverse complement strand
AGTGTAGGTACGACTGGAGAAAAGAGCAGTCACTGTACCTATGATAATGAACGCAGTGCAGAGATCGTAGCAATACATAAGGCACGATTTTTGAGACGCATGTCTAGTTAGAAATTGAGAAAATAAAAATGCTTTGATCCGATCCGGGTTTTGAACCCAAGATTTTCCTGTCTCCGTTTGCTTACGATTTAGCCAAAAAGGCTACAGGCCTATTTCAGCTAAGGAGATGGGAAAAGAGAAATCATATGTGCTACTTATATAAATTATAGTATATATAATATATACTGATATAAAGTATAAAATTGTCCGAAGTGTCAAATGTAACACCACCATAAAACTCTTGCGCCCTGTTCACTCTTTTATTATCAGACGAGCAGTCGGAACCTTTCATGAGTACCGACGCTCATAGATATCCACATTTAGAATATAAAGATGCGTCCTTAGTCCTACATCCTAAATGGGCAACCGCCGCACAAAGAGCATCAGCATAGCTGTTACTTTACGCCGGTATCGTGTAAGAAAGGGATACGGTCGTTCCGGCTCAATTTAGTTGTATGCATGCAGGCTGTGCCTTTTAAGTTTTTTTATTAAAATGAACATGGTAAATGATAAAAAAAACACGTAAATTCATCAACGTAATTTCTGTTTCTTTGCTTTCTGTTTGGGCGATGCCTGCGATTTAAATATTAAACTTAACAGTGTTGAAATGAGATATTTGATAACTAAAGCTATAGTAATAGCGAATGCTAGTAGAACTGCAAGGACATCGAGTCCGTGGTACTGGTAGCAGGGAACAGTGGCTGCGGCAGCTCTGAATGTGAAGTTCCCATGTCTCGCAGCGAACTCCGTCCAGTACACCGCAGTGTCCATTGCTGACGTCGGTCGGTCGTGCCAAGCGTTGGATAATTCCTTGACTCTCTTTCTAAATCTGCGAAAAATATGTATTTTGTTACAATGAATTAGTTTATCTTAAGTGGCAGGGTCCTTGCTGAAGTTAAATCGTATCAAGTATACACTTATTGCTCATATAATACTGGCGCGAAGTGAAGGGTATGGTGTCGGTTTACATGTTCTGTAAGTGACTCATGGACAGTAGCAGGCTTGAAAGTGTTGGGACAAAGAGCTGCGCATCTGTATAAGCTCCTAATGTTTATGGGCCTCAGCAGACCTAAAAGATGATCGTTTTGATCATACGCAAATAGGAAAGATATGTCACTATGTAGCGACATCTATATAACCAGACGTCCCACGCTGGCGATCACAATTACAATTTTTGCGACACATTTATTAGCACTTGTAAATTAAAGAAGCTAAACGCTTAGGCCGAACATGCCTCTAGTAGATGTGGAAGGCCATTTGTACCTTTGCAGTAGCTGTCATATCCAAAAAAGAAGGAGCAGGAGAGCGCGAAGCAATCTCACAGCTACTCATCCGGCAACGGAGACTTGAAAGGAGAAGACGGGCCTACGCTCGCGATCTACCTCCCTGACAATAATAGTATAACGTTCGAACCGAGTCGTGGTCTATCGTTTATATACACAGCGCAGTGGCTAAGTAGCTGCTGACTAGAGGTTTTGCCGCTTTGAAGGGAGCTCCTAAAAGGAAGAATCGCTGCATCCGAGGTTTTGGAAGATTGGTGGTAGCCCCACTGTACCCATCTACTCGATAATGGCGTGAAGATGATTGTCATGTGGTTTTTGGCGGGTGCGAGTCCCGCATAACCGTCCAGATAAATCCGGTGACTGGCGTATGCATAATGCATTTTCCTCATGTAAAAAATAATAGGGCCAAACATGCCTATTCATCGCTTATTTCTCGCTCTTACTTGCACTTAAAAGTGTCAATTTCAATCTTAGTGCGTGCAGCCCGGCGTCTGTCAATTTATAAAACTGATTCTTGTCAATGAAGCTCGATTGGGTATTATAATTATATTTATACTTACGCTGGGTTTAAGACCGTGTTAAACTTTTTGGCAAGATTCTCTTTTGTTACATCTTTTAATTGGATTTGAACACCAAACCCGCTTTCTTCTATAGCGGCTGCATTTGATGGCTGGTCACCAAACACAGGCATGCCGACTAGGGGGACGCCGTGATATATAGCTTCGGTGGTACTTAGCAATCCACAGTGAGAGTAAAACGCAAGCACCTTGGGGTGAGCTAAAAAAGAATAAACGTTTAGTTTCTCTTAAAGTTGCCAAGTTGAGATAAAAATATTACATAAATATGTCGTCTGTCTACTACGATGATTGCATGCATTACTAGCTCCACGGTCTGGTGACACTTTTTCGGAATACATGATATCCTCATCATCATTATCATATCAGGGCGGCAGACGCCAACTGCTTGACATAAGCCTGCCCTAAAGAGCGTCATACGTCATGGTCAAGAGCCACTTGCATTCAGCAGCTCCCCGTTCCCTTAACCAAGTTGTCAGACCAGTGGCTTGGAGGACATCCAACACTCCATCTTCCGGTGCAGGACCACCGTTCGAGAATCTTTTAGCTGTTACCGGTTCTGCGTGAAGTGTGGCCTGCCCGTTGCCCCTCAGTGTGCGGACTTTCAAGCCATATCGATTACCCTGGGTCATCGATAATTCCAACTACATTGAGTTAATGATAAAATGGCCCATGGTGGTGGGAGGCATCTGTATATCCTCTATGCAAATGTCTATGTGTGTCGGTAGTCATGAAAATGGCTCCGACTGCTTGTTTGCCCCCTATACTATAAAAAAAAAAATATATTTCAAAATATAATTGTAATAGATAAATGAAATTGATATTGTACTTTTCCTCGGTCGGATAATATGTTGTCGAACCAAGCTTGTGCCGAATGTACACTAACAGTTCCGATAGTGTCAACTACGCTACATCTGGTTGAGGTATCTCCGATTCTATCGGTTGGACAACAGGGCATCTCGACTGTTAGTCAATTCCCTAAAAAGGAACTCACATTCACACACGATCTCCTCAGAGAGATTTTCACACTACTCAAAATCTCACCAACATCGAGGCAATGCAATGGGATGACCTCGTGCTTTGTCCCCTGCTCTTTTGTGCTCTCTTCTTATGTGGAGGACAAAGAGCTCCATAAAGACCTCAGTTTGTTTTATAGCATAACAGGGCAAATAAGCAGTTGGAGAAATTTTCATGACTACCAACGGTCATAGACATTCGCATAGACTTTATACAGATGCTTTACCCTCTTCCTCCTCCTACCTTTATAGTTCAGTCAGACATTGTCCAAAGTGAGATAAATTGTTTTAAAAAAAAAATGTACGAAAAATAGTGTGTTTACCTAAAATATCATTTTGCGGTAACCAATTTGAAATGTAAATATTTTTGGGATTTCCCGGTAAAGATTTCTCCTCCCATTTCCAAATAACTCTTTGAGGTAGCGTGGAAACAGCGTCTATGATTGCCTTTATTGTCTCCACAGGAGTTGTTGTCGCTCTGAGCATTGATCCGAAACTAATAAATATAACGCCGTGCTCTGATTCGTCAATAAATTTCTGTAAATCCTGAAATAAAATTTATTTTAATGTAGTTTTGTCTTGTGATCTTGATTGAGTGTAATATAAAAAAGGCACAGCTAATATTATTGTACCTATTTGTGTATGTATTGTATTATTCTGTTTCGTTTGGAAAATAAAATGTCAATTTAGACCATTACAAGTTGAACGCTTGCAAAGATAAATTGAAGATGGCCAAAAAATTCTACTTCTTATATCAATACTAATTACTTAAATGATAATAATGTACAGTATGTATACGTTTCGAATCTGGTGTACTAGACCTAATGTAGATAATATTATAAAGATTATACAAATACTGGAACTGGCCTGATAATATTCAGATTAAACGCCGGCAGCCGAGTAAAAAGGCTGAGTGCGATAACTTATCTTATATAATAGCTGATTTTTGGCCCATGCGGAACATGACTGCACATAAAATATGTTTTACGAATACATTTTAAAGTGCTCGACTTTAAGATACGCAGAAAATAAAGAGGAGAAAATAAAATCTCAACATCAGCAAATAACTGTCCACTGATCTAATGTAGGTATACAATATGACATTAAAAATTATTTAAAAATATTTCATAGGTTTCTAAATTATTTTAAAAACGCGAAAATTTCGCTATGGACCACTGGTATTTATTTAAATAATTTAAATCTTAATCAGTTTAGAATTAAAAATATACTTATTATAATGTAAATACCGTTGTTTGTAATTTTTTAGTGACTGATTTTTTTGTAACATTTATAGATGAATTCACTTACTTCAGGTAGAGGCTTCGGCTTTTTGACATGGTATCCATTAACCTCTATTATGTTTCTTGGAAGTAATGTCGAACCAAATAACATAAAATTAGTGTATATTAGCTGAAATTTAATATCATAAGCTAGTTCTTCCAATGGTGGTACGTCGTCAATAAATTCAGCCAATGTGTTCTGGTCCACTGTTTGTGTTTTCAACTTGAACGCAATTTTGGCCAATTCATTAGAAATCGTTCTTTCAATTCTTTGATAAAATGAAGGCTTGGTTCCACCTCCGAAGAACGTTGATGGCACGAATGCAGGGTTGATCGGTATTCCAAATCTGTTGTAGTGCCATGGCATTAAAGTGTGTGAAGTTAGACCTACAACTGGTGCGCCTAACTTGTACGCTACTCCCAAAGCACAATCACTATTAAACTGTTCCACTAATATCACGTCGAATTTCGTTTTTGTTTTCCACAAGTTTTGCACGTTTTCATCTTCGAGCATCGTCCTACAATTTTCCGTGCCAGCTTTTAGAATAAAATTAATAATTTGCCAAACAGTCGCATACGAATGTTCTATTTGAAACACATCCTCGAGTATTTTGCTTTTCCCCGCCAAACTTATGTCGTGATAGTTTTTCAATGGGGTTTTCTGTGGGAAATATGAAATGACATTGACATTGTGGCCTCGGTGAGCTAGCTCTTGTAAATATGGTTCAAAAACGAAGAAGTGACTTTTTCCTTCGTATGGAAAAATTCCTAATATATTCAAAGATTTAGTTTCACTTTGTTCACTTAATGAAATTAGCGCTATTACTATGAAAGTGTATAACATCATCTTTAGGATTTATAATTCGACTGCTTGATAAATGATACTCGAGCGCAATATATATTATCTACTTGTTGGTATAAGATAAGCGTATGTATATAGCGGATAACATAATTTGGTTTAGGGGTTCCGTACCGTAAAGGTAAAAATAACATCCTTATAGGATCGTTTTGTTGTCCGTGTGTCTGTCAAAGAAATCGAATGAGTTTTTTTACTACAAAGTAGAGTAGAGTACATTTAGAATTTTTAGTATTTCGAATTATGTAAAATTTATTTAATTCGTCGTGTTATCAAAACTTATAATTCATATATTTAGGTAACTTCATCATCATTATCACCATCATCATCAGCCTATTGCAGTCCACTGTTGGACATAGGCCTCTCCCATAGCACACCACTGGCCTCGATCTTCGACTTACTTAACCTTTCCCACTTAGGTAACTTATGACACCACAAAAACAAGCTAACTTAAAGGTATACTGTAAAAACTGTAAAAAACAATCCACGCAAATATCCATTTTCCATTTTCTTGTAAAATATTGCCAGGATGCACACGTCTTGAACTGTAAATATGTTAACAGTAAAGGCAAACATTGTGCTGGTCATGACCTTACTTTAAATGCCATAATATGCCACACTACAACTAACGAACTCTACATACTCGGCCTCAAAATGATCTTACGTTACGTCCAAACTTTATAAACTTTAACTTTATTAAGTTAAGTCATAAGTAGCCAGTTAAAACGTGTGGCTTACAAATGAAATTTTAGAAGATATCTAACCGATAAAGTTAACAAATAGATAGACTGCCGTCAAATGTACCTACTCAAAAACCGGCCGTTAGTCGATTTATCAGCAGAAGACATTTGTACATATTATGTATGGTGTGATGATAATTTCTCTGTTAAGCCATTGCGACTACAGCAACGATACAACCACACAACACATTTTAACTTAAATGGGTTCTAAAAAATTCTACCACGTATATGGTTCATAAAATAAGCTTGCAGAGTTTGGGCATTTAGTGGCGTTAGTTAATTGTAGAGATACGGAATGGCTTTTTGATTATATAGACTGTTGGGATGTGATACTCCCAAAGTCCATTTTGAGTAGGTTAGTTCCTTGCAAACTAGTTACTTTAGATTGTGGTACATTTACTTGCCTACAAGAAAAGGCCTATGATTAAATCAAAGATTGTATTTAAGCTTAAAGTCGCTTTTTCAAAAAAGGATAACGGCCAAATCTGGACTTGTAAATCAGGAAATATGTGCGTTGAATAAAGAGTTATAAATAAACTAAAAATATATATTCTATTTAAAATAAATTATTTTGTTCTACTGTCAATCACAGGCAGGAATATATCCCCGATCTTTGTAGACCTTTTAGACGTCTAAAGGCCAAGTATAAAGTTTCACTCTCAGAAGTAAAATGTCGTAGACGACAGTGTGCGGTCGGCAAGTTCGACTTGTAAAGGCTTGGAATAAACCTCGCTAGCACATTTTGTACCGACTGAGCAATCCAGTCACGCGTGTTAAATAAGCCAGATCACATGCAGCAGACTTAAACATAATCATTTTATTATAGTTTGGATCGGAGCCATTTTCATGATTATCGATGCCCATAGACATCAAAGACATCCGCATAGAGGCTATACAGATGCGCTGCCCTCCTTTCTCCTCCCACCTTCATGGGCCGCCGGCTACTTACACACCGCACGAAACGCGACAGCACAGTCACTTTACGCCGGTGTAAGCGACAGGTACCTCCTCGGTCGTGCTGGCCCAATTATTAGACACTACCTTTTACAACATAATCCTTTATATTCAAGTAGGTACGTAGTTCAAGTATCTGGCAAGCTAATTAATGGCAAGACGTCAGTAAACCAATTTTTAATTCTGTAGCATAGAAGCACCAGTAAGCTCATATAAACATCCACCCTCTAAATTATGGAGTTAGATAAAAACATTTTGCAGTTTGTGTATTAACACGCAAACTAAAAAATAATTATCTATCTAAATATTAGCTTATACTTACCAAACTTCAGATTTCTAGGACATCAATAAATGCCCTATAAATTTGATGATCATACGCATAAGCTATTGACTGTCTTACTTCTTGTCTATAGCCATGTATATGTCATAAGAAGTGTTGTATGTATGATAGACGGGGCACGCAACGTCCCTAATAGACATATCAAAAAGAGGAGGATGCACAAAAAATCTTCCTACTTCCTCCTCTATGGACTATAGAAAACTCAACATGAGAGCAAGGCTCTTCCTTTATGGTCTGTTAGGATTCCTTGCAATGAGGAAACAGTGACGTCACCTTCAACATTTTTTTTTAGAATTCTTTTTTGTCCATTGAGTAGGTACCATGACCACTAAATGAGTATGTGTTTGAGTAAAACTAATAACTTAGTTTTCTGAGGAATACACTAATTCTGTGATTGTACGAAAAGGTTTTTATTTATATTTTTGTATATTTTTCCTGTTTGCTATTGATTGATAGCAGCTTGTAAATTTGATTGATACTTTGATGGAAAAATTATATCTATGTAAGATAATCTAAGGAGATAATCAATTAATAATTTTGTATGTATATAATATGTGTAGCTAGGCTGATGAAATTTAAAATTATTAGTCTATATACATACAGGTGATTGGAAGGTGGGTGCGGTGCTTTAAGGTAAAGCTAGTGTAGACCAATTATAAGCATTTGAGCCATAGATGTCTTAGTCAATGTCTGACTATTTTTTTTTTATCGATTTTTTACGGTTTTTGTCAAAAATACCCAAAAATTCACAATTAATCGCTAATAATGGCCACTTGAAAGAATAAGTGATTTGTTTTTAACTTTTATTTATTAAAGTATTATGTAAGCAATCTAACAAAACATGTTCTAAGCGTTCAGTATCATCAGACATTTGTTTTTACAGACATTTTAATTAAAGAAAAAATTTAAAATTTAACAAACCCCTTTTTATGACGCAATTTATAAAAAACCTAATAGAGATTTTTTTGTTCAAATCTCTTTAAAAACATCATTGGTTATTGCTTTGTCCTTTAAAATATCATTTACGCCAATAACTCATAAACTAATGAAATTAGGACCTGCCAACCAAATTGAGGGAGAACCATTGACATTATAAGCGTACTAATAAAACAACAATTTCATTAACAAAAATGTATTCACTCATGTTCGAAATGAGAACCGCGATTTCTAATACAAGCACGGGCCCGTCTTCTTATTTCTGTTGTGGTAATTTTTAAAATCATTTCCTCTTTAATTTTTTGAAACGCCGTATTGATCCTCGTTATTAATTCCTCTTTAGTGTTTATTTCTATATTCGCATAGACAAGATCCTTGGCTCGACCCCACACAAAAAAGTCTAGCGGAGTCAGATCAAGGGACCGAGCGGGCCAAGAAATGGGCCCATCTCTGCCGATCCAACAGTCAGGGAAACAATAATTTAGGTATTCTCTCACATTCAGTCTCCAATGCGCTGGACAGCCGTCATGTTGAAAAATTAATTCGCGTTCCGTTTCTAATATCGGGGCACCGGATTCTTTTAGAAGCATTGGGAGATCATTTTGAAGAAACTCCAAATAACTGTCGCCATTTAAATTATCTGGTAAGAAATGAGGCCCAATCAATGTTCTTCCAATGACTCCAGCCCACACATTAACGGAAAATCTTCGCTAGAACGACTTCTTCTTTTTCCAATGTGGATTTGCATCTTTGTCAGCCCATTGATGCAGGTTATGATAATTTGTAATGCCCTCCCTAGAAAATTTGCTTTCATCAGTCCATAAAAATGATTTTAAAAACAATGAATCCTCCATATCTCTTTCAAGAAGGAAACGGCAGAAGCGAATCCTTCTTACAGGATCTTGCTCTTCTAGTCCTTGAACGCCCGTGCCGTGAAATGGATACTTGTCATTATGGTGCATTGTAGTCCACACCTGCCACTGGGAAATGTTTAAATTCCGAGCTACTACTCTGGTGCTGGTAGTAGGATCCGCTTCAAATGCGGCTATGATTTGTTCTTCAACAGTAGTGTCGTGTCTGCCGGGGTTGACACCAGGTTCCTCGCGATGTATTCCATTTTCGACGAGCCGACAGAATGTGTTGTGAAACACTCTGGCATTCGGCACTCTACGGTTCGGATAGCGCTCTTGATACATCCGGCGCGCCAAAGATCCATTGCCGTTTGCTCTACCATACATAAATACGATATCACCATATTCCTGATTAGAGAAAGTAGCCATAGTCACTTTACAATGGGAAACAACGGTATATGAGCGCATTAAATGTCAAATCACCACAATAAACTACAATAGTCCAAAACCAACACGTGCAGGAGCACAAAGCTAGGCCTAAGGCTGCCACTGGACACGGTGAAGTAAATATGTCCAACACTAAAGCAAACAGTATGTATAGGAGCGCATTCGCAACGGGCTACAACTTAACACTGTGAATTGTGAATCAACACGAATAGGAAAATTATGTCCAGTCAGTTGTCACTTGACTAACTCAAGATGTGGTGTTGGAACTTGGAAGTGGTAAGTCCCTTCAAACAGTTACTGATTCTGACTAATGAAATACGACTTTATTGCCTTGGCAATTAAATTGATTTTTCTAAGTCTAAAATCAATTCCCCTATTCATTGAGCGCTCTACCTGAAAAGAAAGGTCGGGTTTTTTTGACAACGCTATTGTTTGGCGGTTCTGTGTATGCGGAATAGTTCTAAGAATTGATTTCACTTACTATTTAAAAATATAAAAATACTTTATTTAAGAAAATAATTTTTAATTAGTACGCCTACAATGTCAATGGTTCTCCCTTAATTTGGTTGGCAGGTCCTAATTTCATCAGTTTATGAGTTATTAGCGTAAATGATATCTCAAACGACAGAGCAGTAACCAGTGATGTTTTTAAAGAGATTTGAACAAAAAAATATTGATTAGTTTTTTTTTAAATTACGTCATAAAAAGGGATTTGTTAAATTTTAAAAATTTTCTTTTATTAAAATGTCTGTAAAAACAAATGTCTGATGATACTGAACGCTTAAAACATGTTTTGTTAGATTGCTTACACATTACTTTAATAAATAAAAGTTAAAAACAAATCACTTATTCTTTCAAGTGGCCATTATTAGCGATTAATTGTGAATTTTTGGGTATTTTTGACAAAAACCGTAAAAAATCGATAAAAAAAATTAGTCAGACATCGACTAAGACATCTATGGCTCAAATGCTTCTAAATGGTCTACACTAGCTTTACCTTAAAGCACCGCACCCACCTTCCTATCACCCTGTATAATACTCAAAGGTGACTGACTGACTGACTGACATTGTGATCTATCAACGCACAGCCCAAAGCACTGCACTGATTGGGCTGCAATTGGCATGCAGCTAGATGTTATGACGTCTCGTAGGCATACGCTAAGAAAGGATTTTCGGAAATTCAACCCCTCGGGAGGTGAAATATAGGAAGTTTATATGGATTTTTTAGAAATTAAACGCGAGTGAACTGTAGGGCACAGCTAGTATCTAATAAATTAGGTATGTCGTGTCTCGTGTCTCGTATTAGTGTCATGGCATTCCAATAATATGAATTACGATTACCTACCATGTGAAGACCGACAAATCTTACATATTTATACATTGGACACATCTAAGATGATAAGCAAACTTTTGTCAGAGTCATTAGGGGACAAAAACAACACATAAGAATGGGACATGATCTCATTTTTAATATATGATGCTATTTTACATTTATAAATTCATTTAGAATGTTTTACATGTTTCAAAATTTCTAAAAATTATGTTGAATGAGTGCGGAAATAGTAATACGAGTATTAAAGAATATTTTATTATTGGCAATCATTGAACTATAACGTAGTAGCATAAGTTTATTAATCTGTGGTAGTAGTAACAACTCATGTTAGCAATATGGTTTTATATATGAGGAGGATGGTTGATAAATCATAAAACAAAAGATTTTGAAAAAAGTATAATTACTCCTTCGAAAAAAACAATCCTTTTAACCACGATACTGGAAGCTGAAAAAAACTATAAAATCATGGTACATTGATCAAAGGCTCTGAACTATGTGTTGTTGTTATTTTTTGGCGTTTTAAAGTATACTTAATAAAAAAATAATCATAAACATTTTAATCCTACTTTATTTAATTTTTTTTATAATTAACTAATTGGGATCCTTTAATATTATACTTCAATTTATTACCGGTTCCATATACCTACATAAACTGTTGATGTATTCTCGTTTTTTTACCTATTAATGTTTATTTGCTTAACTGCTATAAAATAAATTAAAAATAGTACCTATTATATAAAATTAAAAAGAAGTGTAAAATAAAATTAAAAAGAAGTGTAAAGTAGTATTTATTTAATCGATTTAATGGAAATAAAAAGCCTAGAATTATCAAACCTCAAAAATCCTTATCAAGACAAAATAAATAAGCCCAAATACGATAGAGCTGCGATATTTTATTTATTTATTATAAAAGGACACCAACCATGCAAACATGCCCGAAAAAGCTTCAGATATGTGCATTTTAGTAGAATACACAACATTCACATTTCGAAGTTCAAAATTATTTTATTACAGTGTTCCGTGTGTGAGTGACCGACTAGATCCATCATGAAAGGTACGTGTCAGACTAATCAAACTAGTAAAAATCTGTGGGGTGTGGTATATCGTTCCAATGACTAACCTCCAGATCTATCTCAGTCAAACACTGATGTCACTTAATCTGGTTTAGCCAGATACTTGTGAAAGAAATCCAAACATGATAGGGTTAAAATACTTTGTCTTAGAGCTTTCATAACTATTTTCTTTCTCGGTAATTACATCAGCTTGATGGTTGTATAATATTGCACTGTAATTCAAATTACATATGTAAACGAAATTTAATCTCAATTAGACTTTAGAAAGTAGATAAAATTCGCTTTGGAAAATCCTCTTACACACAACTCGACAACGGGTCGAGTGATAATCGTTAAAAACTTGTAAAAGTTTTAACAATCTTTTACGCATAGAGACAGCTAAAAGAAATGCCAACATAAGAATGAAATGTCTAAATAATATGCAAGATTCTTGAACATTGTAATAGCTAATAACTATAAAAATAAGACCACCTACGTATATTTTGATACTAACCTACACTATTAGTAATGCACTTTAATTTTCCCTTCTATTCCAAGTGACAAGATCAGATTTACCTAATGAGGAGTTATCGAAACCGGTCGTATTTAAGTAGTATCGTTAATTAAAAATAATAAAAATAGGAAATAGTATAAAATATATTATTATTTATCAAAGTACAATTTGAATTTCCATCATAGATTTATAATTGATGAGAAGTGACAATATCATGCATCAACTATAATATAATATTATATGATAACATAAGGAAAAGTATGTTAGTATTTTATCTATGTAACCTGATAAGGGTTTCTACGTTAAACATATTTTCTTGTTCTAAATTTAGCAGTGGCAAGACTACAGGATGACTTGCGTCTTATGCAGACGTATCGTCATATCATTATTATAAACAGGCTCGATGATGTAGCATAATAATATGACATGCATTTTTATTATATTTTGAATCGAAAATCGAAGTCATTCCTAGAAGCAGTCTAGGTATTTCATATTCTTCGAACACTCTTCTGACGGAAGAAACTCAGGACTATTTTTTTTGACAGAACATCCCCTAAATACTTTTTATCGAATCTCCTTAATATCTGTGGACTGGAAGTAAAAGGAAAAGCTTCTTTTTCCTAATGACTCTCATGAGGAATCGCAGTTATGGGTTATGGTGTGTCGCTCAAAATTGATGAAGCAACAACTCAAAGCCTAAATAGCCACAATATTATTATGAAAAATTCAACTTTCAAATAACTTGAATAACCGTAGCAACACGTGTAAAAGGTAAATAATTGTTCGTGTGAATTTTTAGGCTTTAATTTTTTTTTATTAGTTACAGAACACGCCAATTCCCTCACTCTGGATCGAAGCTGCTTGTGACTGAGACCTATGCCAGCAGTGGATGTCTTCTAGCTGAAACTGTGCTGCAGTAATCATGTTTAACATTATAAAAGTAATTGATTCGCTTTTGTTAAATTTATGCAATTACTTAATTATATTTTTTCTTATCCTTATACTTTCGACAGTGTCTCCCTCTGGCAGATAATATAAATATCTCAAGAGTTTGCAACATTAATTACACAAAGACCGTCTGTACAAGTTAGTACAGCACTAAGTGAACAGGTGTCGCTATTTTATTCAATGTATCCTGCTAAAACATATGATATAATATTACGTTAAAATTCCGCTAGATGGCGGTTTCTAAGAGTCGATAGGATTAGTATTATCTTTCACACTTTTCAGCTTCCGGGGTAAATTAATTTATGCCGGATTTGGCCGGGGTAAATAAATTGCAACCGGTTGCAGGTGGGATCCGACCTATAGCTAGATGCCCATGATAGCAACAGGGCATCTCGATGTCTGGTCAGTCCATCGAAACAGACCGGAGTACCTCTCCGACGCGACGGTGAGAAGGCCATGGGGCCCCGTATCAAAAATTGGTTTGTGAAGATATGTTCGGGAGCGTTAGTAGTTTTACCAATTATCACAACATGTAGGGGCCCTTCTAGGACGCCCCCGTAACACACACAACACACACAATACTTTTAGCATTTTAGTCGATCAGCAATTAGACGTTTTTTAGAAGCTGATTGCACGCTCACACGCTCCCCAGCGCACACTTAAATGTCACACAGTCGCAAAGCGGCTGCGAGTATTACGTGTATTTTCCGAAGCGCGACTGGATGCGGAGAGTCGCTATATCGTGATGCAGCATCAATACAGTCGCAAAATCGCCGGTGGCCGCTGCGAAAAGTATCGTGTGTGCTGTCGCTCAGACAGCAGATGCGTCGCTAGCTATGTCCTTGCTGACGTCGGCTAGTGAGATTCTCATCTTGACCTCTGATTGTCCTGCGATTCTCCTCAATCAAAACAACGTCATACGCGCTTGCCGTGTTTTTACTTGAAAATTTAATTGTAGTTTAATGGGATAAAAGATTTTAATTAAATAGCAAAAATATGCCCTAAAGCTATGCTTGAAACATGAAAACACAAGAATGCAATTATTTTGTAACTGAGCTGTGGTATCATAAATATGTAAGTATGTGTGTTACCTACAATCTCTTAAAGTAATAGAATACCGAAATCATTTGTTTTCCCTTTACTACATAGCAATAAACAAAGTCGCAACCCGTCTGTACCTATGTCCCTTTATGTTTATTATATTTCAATCTTTAAAACTATGCAAATTATTGGGACGCGATTTTTAATTGATATAGTGATTCAAGAGGAAGGTTTTTACGTTAATAGAGATATAGACAGTAGAGAAACACTAAACACTGATCATTTTAAAGGTTTCTAATATTGCGATGTGGTAAATAAACACATTTTTTGCGCTGACTTTGCATACGCTGACTGAACAGTATTGTACACCTTAAAAAGGTCTACAAAAAAGTCCGCGACGGCATAATATCTCTATCTCCTTGTGATAACCCTTGTGGGTTATCGCTAAGACATCTCTTAGCGATAACCCACGAATCGGTATCGAAGAGTAGTCATGAAAATGGCTCCGATTGCTCGTTTGCCCCTTTATTTAATAAAAAAAATCTGCATTAATTTGTTCATATCATAAAATAAAATGAGGTTGATCCTGGCATCTTCAGCTACCTTGCAGCAACAATTACCTCTTGCTCACACTATACCGCCGTAAAGAGCCAGCACTGCTGTCGCGATTCTGATGGTGTGTGAGTTTCCGGTGGCTCATGAAGAAGGAGGGCATCGGATTTGCATAACCTTTGCATATTATGTTTACAGGCGATGGTATTCATCAAAAGGCTGGGACTGTTTGTTGGCCCCCTACATTACAAAAAGGTAGCAAAAACTCATTTTCTGTTTTTCAAAAAATCTTAATCACGTTTTAACCTTCGAACCTCCAGCCTCCATCTTTAATTATACCTGCTGTATACTAAGCAAGGTCACTGTGTTAGTCGAACCATGAAAAACACTTGTAATGCACGTATGTATAGAGACCTGGGGAAATATTGCCTTCATAACTTAACATATTTAAGTTAAACATAGGTAAAGCTGTAGATTTGATATAAAATAACTTTGAGAGAAATAAATATTTTATAATACAAGATAAGAAAAAATGAAATGCAGCCCATACGGGTTTTACGTCGTAGACCACCTATCCATTATATGACAAGACACAACGTACAGGATACTAATAATAACAATATCCTCCTAGCCGATTTCATCTACGGCGGCAGTCTCTATAGAGACGACTCACCTGCGCGAGACATATTATAATGCACAAGTGTGCGCACTCTCTATTCCCTCATTCTCATATTTCGATGGGACGGCAGTCCGACACGACCGGAGAGAAATCAGGTGCAGGACCGACGTGTTCTCCGAGGCACGGGGGTGTAAGGATCAATTCACACCGAAAGAGCGGCGAAGCGCAGCGACACGAAGCGACCATCCAGAAGTCGCGAGAATTCGATAATTAGTATTTAGTATATAGAAAATAAAGTTGAAATTCATATGACGCATAAACTGCGCTCCGCTTCGCAGCCCTTCGCTGCTCTTTTGTGTGAGTTGACCCTAACACCGCCAACTTCCTGACTGCGGAGTCCGGACTGTTATTAGAAATTGAAAAATTCCAATAACAATTGTTGGTCCGACCCGGGAATCGAATCCAGGACCTCACGTCTGTGGTTGAACACGCTTACCACTAGTCCACGAGGCAGTACAGGATACTAACGAGTAAAACAACTCCCGGTCAAGATCCTCTCTATGAGCCATTCATTCACGACAGCGACGAGGCCATCTCACCTAGCGTCCGCGGCGTTCGCCGAAGCTAGAGTCGGAGGTACACACTGTACACATTATATATATTTTGATTATATTAATATAGCCTACTTTTAAATATTTCATCTAATAAATACTCAACAAAAACACACTGTAAAAAAACCAAGTCTCGCTGCTCATTTTTTCTACCATAACAAGTTGTGAGATCCATGTAATCCTTCTGTTACTATCATATCAATTTTAAAAACTTTTACATTTTAAATAAATAGATCGACTGGGCCATCGCTTGATTCGATTATTTAGCATGTATCACACCACACAGCACTACGGGCCAGCAACGTGGTTTCAGACCAGTGTTTCCGAATGGGCGTGAAATGATTAAAGTTTTGGAGACGAGAGTTTCAATTGCGTGGAGCGCAATAGACTAAACAAGCTAATATAATAAGTACGTATGTATTACTTGTAAGATCGATTGTATTTTTAATGATGTTTTTTGTGACGCATTTGCATGTAAGCCATACAATCTGCACCTCTATGTGTTCGAAAATGAGGTGCATTTTCTTCGCTACGAATCACAGCAAGTTTTTGTAGGTAATTATAGCGTAGGTATTTTTATGGGAATGAAGCATCTGTTAAGTTTATTAATCTGTGGTATGGGTGTATTAAAATAAAAATTATAAGTTAAATTAGCTATTATGAACATTCTCATATCGGTTACGCGTCGGTCCCCCTGTGGACAAAAAATACAAAACCTTTAAACTTTAAACTAAGGAATAGACTAGGATTATGAAGCTGTATTGGACGCCTCTTTGCTTCCACAGTAAAAGTTCAAATCCGAAAGAAAAGAAGCACCAACAAATCAACAGAACTTATCTTCATAGTGCTCAGACTATTTATGAAAAAAAATCAAGTTTTTGTCCAGGTTTGAATGCCTTTATAGGGGCTAAAAACTTAGCGATTTGCTGAGTGTGCTCCTCATAAAATGCAACTAGGTTTTGGGTCGAATGGGGATTGAAACCTCAACTCTCCTGGGGATGGGAGGAACGCATTCGCAACGAAAGATATAATAACTAATCCTACTAATATTATAAATGCGAAAGTTTGTAAGAATGTTTGTTACTCTTTCACACAAAAACTACTGAACGGATTTTCATGAAACTTTACAGTAATATAGCTTTCATATCAGAATATCATAATAAGTTAAAATTTATATGTATTTTTTATAATCCGAAATCCACGCGGGCGAAGCCGCGGGCGGAAGCTAGTTTATATGTAAGTATCATGGCTGCTGGAACCGCAGAATCACTCGTCACCGGCCTATGACAATGGGGGCTGCCTGTGCGTGATAGCTAAAGTGATATCTCGAATGAGCATCGCTGTTTAGAGTTATCGTTGAGTATAGTTCAATTTGTGATAGCCCTTCTCTCACAAGGACAGCGTAACTGCCGCTTATCACTTATGTAATAATAGAAGATAAGCCATATCGTTTGACGACTGGCTGGCGCGGTGGTACAGAACTCGGATAAGCGGAGCGTGTTGCACCAGTGGTCGTTGGTTCTAATCCCGTATAGGTCTTGGATGTTTATTTATGGTATTATATTTCTTGTGTGCGTGCGTATGTTACTGAACGCCTCCTAAACGTTGTGTTGCTCCGCACTGTGTTGAAGGGGATTTGAGAATGGTTTAGATTCACAAATATGTCGGGCAGCTAGTATGTACCTATAATATTATATCTAATATATAAAATTCTCGTGACACAGTTTTCGTTGCCATACTCCTCCGAAACGGC
>LUGF01027590.1:84499-98024 GCA_001625245.1 Calycopis cecrops | reverse complement strand
ATTCCGGATAAGTTTTATAGTTTTGCAGGCTGAGTGACCATGCTAAGTTATCGTTACGTTGTCTGTTACATCCTGTGTAGATATTTAAATGGCACATATAAAAATATTCTTAGAATAAAGTTATGTTAGATCACAATAAATACAGAAATCTGTTTGTTGTTACTTCTCCACAATCTTCATGTGCCCACTTGAAACATCCGTGACATTTAGCCCATTTTTCTCCTGTTAGATCTTCTTTATCCTTTCCTTTCCTTACCAGGTTCTTCTACTCATTGGTGACATCTAAAATCAAGTTTTTCATACATTATATTTCTTTATATCCCAATATGAGATATCTCATTTTATGGGACCACACATGTCTCATATTAGGAAAATGTCTACGTTAAACAAAATGGCTCCCCATTATTTTTAGACACAGAAAATACAAAAATATTTCGAAGGAATTGTAAAATTAACAATATAATTGACGTGACGAAGATAAATTTAAATAAATAATTGTAGTAATAGAGATTTAACATACCTCGTAAACATTGGATGACAAAAATCTAGTTTTGTAGTTGCGTAGAAAAACGCACGCATACGAGCAAACTTCACCGCGGGCGGAGAAGCAGTAACACTAGTTTTGATCTGTTCCCGCACTGCTTCTAACGACACTAGCACCAAATAGCTGCCGTGATTAGTGTCACCAGAACCTGACTATCTCATATTTGGCAACTATCTCATAATAGGCATCTTTACCCTAGGTACCTATTATTCGCGTAAATTTAAGATATTATACAAAATTATAATTTAAGCCAGTAAATTTGTGTTTTTAACTGTACAAGATTATTTCGATTATTCAAGGGTTTTTCTTTATTTCATGTTTCATAAAAAAGGGGCTTGTATTTATACAACAAACATCAAACTTTTGGATACATCCAAATTGGGTAGTAACTCTACAAACTTGTTTTGAGATTTCTTTTTCGAGAGCACCGGGTTCTATGTGGGCTATTGTTTGTAAACTTTATTTATTTGGGCATCGGATTTTTGTTGGTCTTTCCTCTTTGGATGAACTGCGGTTGTTCCGTGCAATTGATGGTCCTTTTCGTACAAAAATATTGTTTTATCCCAGAACCTTATATTCTGGAAATACCTTTTGATCTAAGATTCGATCCAGATTTGTATCTGTATTCTGTTATGTTTTATGTTTTGAAAATATGTAAAGGTATCATATGCAGTAAGTATCTACGAATGTATTTATTTAGATCTATATAAAATAAATAGAGAGAGTAGAGTAGCAATAGAGTAAGCCTTAGAGTATTCGGTAATTAAGCTACTATAAAATTGAGATGAAATAAGTACCTACATGTAAATCTAATTTATATTATTGATGGTCGCTGAGACCCGCACTAACTAAATATTCATTCTAATAATTCCATAATATTTTGATCATTTGATAAGAATGCACATATTCCGTTTCCTGTGACAATTTCCCGTGACTTTTCACAATAAGCCCAAAAACCGAAAATCAAAAACCTATTTGTCCATCCACACTTGCGACTACTGACAATGAATTCAGAACGTAACGTAAGTAACGTCAACAACCGCCCTTTTAACCTTCCAACGTTTGACACGGAAACTTTTACAAATGATTTATAAAGGATTTATAGGCGAATAAATGATTACAATTTTACAACACTGTTATGGAGAGGTGGTACATATCGAGGGGAGGCGGAGGAGGAGAACGGCCATGCATCTGTATAACCTCTATGCGGATATCTATAGGCCTCGGTAGCCATGAAATGTCTCCGACTGCTCGTTTATCCCTTACTACTTATATAAAATATCACTCACTCAGGGTCTAGAACTTCATTAATAGCATCCATGAGCAGCTCCCGTGAAAGGGCATCGTAAGGCACCAAGGTTCCGAACCCGGCGTCAACCAGCGCGGCAGCATTTCCATATTGATCCCCGAACAGCGGGATAGCGATGACCGGCACACCAGCGTCGAGAGCCTCTATCGTGCTCAGGATACCAGCGTGAGATATGAACGCCTTAACGTTGTCTTGTTCTGGAAAATTAAAACAATTACTTGGTAAGTCTCAATCTCTTTTCTATCATTATATCTATGTACGGCTCACTTAGCTCCGATAAAGCCTCTGAGGTTTTCGGGGCTGGGTAACTAAGTAAAATAAATGTTATCCCTGTATTTTGAATAAATAAAAAAATAAAAATAAAAAAGTTATGTTTATATGTCTATGTTAATCTAGTGAGTCTTATAGTAAGAATGTTTTTCCACGTTTAGATCGTTAGTCGTCTTAGAATGCTGGGTCGGACCAAAAAGTGTTTTTGAGATTTCATTTTCTAATAAAATATCATCTTCTAATAAAAGGCTGGAGTCAGAAAGTTGGAGGTTATGATACCTGTGTACTTCTATTACGCCGTTGACTTATTAGAAATTGCATTGAATTTTTTTATCACTCGGATAATAATTATTATTACAGTGGAATTTACATTTTTTTAAAGTAAGGTTATATTTTTCAATATAACGACTGAATGGTAATAAAAGCTGCCTTGTCCAACTTGACCTAGACAATGCAATATTGTAAATATTGTGTGAATGAAACGAAGGCTGTTTTTCGTCGGTATTAAACAAAATGCTTGTTAAATTTGCCTGCAATATAGATATTGGTCAGAAGAAATAAAATACCAATATTACATTTGAATAGGATATAAACATTGAACATATTTCAATAATATATAAATCCTAATCCTAATCCTATATCCTAATCCTATTAATATTATAAATGCGAAAGTTTGTATGTTTGTTTGTTTGTTTGTATGTTTGTTTGTTAGTCCTTCACACAAAAACCGCTGAACCGATTTTCACGAAATTTGGCACACACATAGAGTAACTTGGATCTATCTATCTATGTGTTACATAAATACGATAGTTTTTATCCCGAAAAAATGTTCCTATGGGACTCCATGGGATGATTTTCTATTTTCCACGGGATCGAAATTTACGCAGATGAAATCCGCGGGGCGCAGCTAATTTGAACATAAAGATTCTCTCCATCAGATTATAGCAATTACAAGATCTGTTGTGTCAAAAGTTATTTTATTTCTTGTTGTTTTTAATATCATTTCAGTTATTTTTAAATGGTAATGGGGTGAATGTCTGACCAAATTTCTTTTTTAGTCAAATTATATTTTGTTTCAAAATTATATGTTTATATCAAATTAAATTATCTATATTTTACTATTAAAATATCAGGTAATTAAATATTACAATGAAAACAATAATGAAGACTACACAACTAGGTACGAAATTCAACTTTAATGTCAATTGTAATCGCGTTTAAACAAAATAACCGTAATTTTAAGTGCTAACTTAAACATAACGTCGAGAAGGAAAAGATTACAGAATGATCGTAAATTATTAGCAAACATTGGAGTAAAGCGTTTTATTTTTAGTAGTGATTGTAGTAATCTAGATATTTTTATTGTTATCACTACATACCTAGTATAAAACAAAATAGCTTTTCGCCGTCTGTGTGTCTGTATACTTAGATCTTTAAAATAACGCAACTGATTTTGATGGGGTTATTAATAGATAGAATGATTCAAGAGGAAGGTTTATACGTATAATAACTACATTTTAAAGTCCGAAATCCAGGCGGCGAAGCTGCGGGCGGAAGCTAGTAGTAATAAACGAAGTTATAGACCCTTACAACCCTAATGGCAATTTGTTGCATTCATTCATTCATTCATTTTATTATTATGTTAATAATATATAAATATTATTACAGGAAAAACGCACTTATTTCAATCATTTAATGCTGACCGAAAACTTTCACGAAACAAACTCGTGTAGGAAAATTTCGCACTGGCCTTGCTCTAATTTTATGCTGATTTGTTGCTATGGAAGCGCAATCTGATGGAAACATACTTAGTTACCGCATGATTTGGATTTTTTGTATGATTTTTTGATCTGACGCACCTTGAATCATCGCTGTAAAGACATTATCTATTTTGATGCCTAGAATGTAGATAATGATTTTCAGTGTATATTTTTGTGTATTAGACACACGAACACAATATTTCGGTTTGTTAGGATTTAGTTTTTAACCCGACGATTTGAAAACCTCACGTTAAATAGCTAATGCAACTAAAACATTTGTTACTCCAGTACCAAATTAATAAAATCGTATGTCGATGAACGCATTGTCTTTCCCCTGCGATAAACTATCGCCCGAAATAGCCTAAGCCTAAGCCTTCAAATATACGATTGGTTCGAAAATTCGAAATTTATATAGTGTGATAAGTGTGATAAGTTACGTATTTATGTGGCAAATAAGATTCGTAACGGAAGCATTCGTCAGAATGCAACGCGCCTGTAAAGCTTCGAGTGTAGCGGATATTTATGGCAGATCTATAAAAAATCCTATAAAAAAACAATAGTCAGAGCAAAAGATTGAAACGACAGGCGGCTCATGTACTCATTAGAACTTATGATTAATGGAAAGGAGGCCAATAATAAGAAGAAAATCTTTTCGTAGTAGCCGGATCGGTTGTATTTACGTTCGTTAACAAAGTTGTAGGTATCAATGGCGATGAGATAAGGAATGATCGTGGCGATGATTATTGTGTAAATAAACCTTGGAAACGTAATATGTATTAAATCACAACATTAGTGTATGCAATATGCATTGTCTCGGCTGAAATAGATGACGAATGAATAAATAACAACTGTGGAAAATGACTGCATACAATGGAAAAAAAAATCTAATTTGACTACAAACACATCGAACAGATCTCAAAGTTTTGTCAAGAACAACTGCATCAAATGTTTCAAAATCCCGGTACCCCATTCCTAAGTACTATAATATAGTATATTATAGCATTTTTGTCGTGCATTGAAGCAGGAAAAGTTCACTAATACTTATGGTGTATTGGTATAAATATCGAAGCCCAAACCATTTCTAAATAGATTATCGAATTTTCTTACATCCTGTAACAATTTAGTCAGCTACTCAATTAAGTAAAACGACCTTTTGTGTATTTTGTTACTTAAACGTATCGATTCACGTTAAAAGGATTGTAAAGAAAGCACAATGTTATATTTTTCCTTTTCGCATTTTCGATAAAATCTCAAGGCTGATCAAACCCCTGGATCTTTATTGTTACTGCCTCCCTTAGGTCTTCATCGCATCCATGTTAGAGCAATGAAAATCATTTTATTGACATTTCGATACTCACTTAAGATATCAAACTGTGGGAACCATCTCATAGTCATAACGTTTCTTGGCAGGTTTTCCACATCGGCTCCGTCCCATTTCCATAATACTCTGAGGGGCAGTTTTCTGAACGTTGACAATAATATACTTAATTTATCGGCTGGTAGTGTGGAATCTTTTACCGTTGAGCCAAGATTTATGTATATGACTCCGTGTTCTGCTTCGTTTATAAATCTTTGGATTTCCTGAAAATATATTTTAGAATGAGTTAAAGATAAAATATCATCATCAGTATCATATATCTTCTCACTGCTCACGTTGCATCATTATTGTCCTATCAGCAGCTACTGCACTTACTAGATAGGTGTGCACTGTACATCTAGAAAGATGATTACAGAGTTGCATTATTCGTCTTGGATGAATTTATATGCCAATCTAAAAAACCTGAATTGCGTAGAAAGTAGTCTATGTTTATATAGCCATAGCTCAGGAATTAGAGAAAATAAGACACTGGTTTCTTTCAGCATAATATTATATGTCTAGGTGCACAAGATATCACATCTTTAATGCAGTTATAAAGTCTTATTAAATGCTACTAAATATTATATAAGTTCCTACTTTATATATTCATATTTTTCATATTTCATAGTTTTACTTTAACAATAACTTTACGAATTACGTAATTAATAATTTAGTTAATTGGTTATTACTTGCGGTTGACATATATTATACCGTCTAGTATATAGCCAACAATAACGCATTTGTGATTTATTACATTAGATAATTGAAAGATAAGATTTCCTGCTATTATATTTCGACCCCTTTTGTAATCTGTTTGTTTAAATAATGCATTAGATATAGATAATACTAAAGGTTTGTTCTAATGTACATACATTATTCGTATTATATGTATTATTCAAATAAAAATACTTAGACATGTGATGTGGGGATATCACTAAATATTCTATCTCATATTTTTTATCTAATGTACATATATCTCTATTAATCTTATGCAATTATTATTATCGATTACTTTCCTTTTTAGTGATCAATTTACATATTATATAATAATATAATTTCGGGATATTTGGGCGTGTAAATATATTTATTTGTTCACTGCGTCTGAATGTAATTGCATAGTTTTTCCAGCGTTTTAAATTAGTACTAAGGACTAGGGACTACAATTATTATTGTTCATGGTCTAAAGTAAATTCAAATTTTAAATTCTAAAGGACATTAGGGGAATTATATTATATGACAATTAACCACTTTAATTTTGTCACTTTAATTTTTTATTAGGTGTACGAGTATTATACAACTGATTGTCGCGAAGAACGAGGTAGGAGTAAAAAATTATCCAAATTGATTATATTATGTCGATTTTTAAAGGATTTTGTTCTGGTCATATTTTTTATAGATGTTAAATTGACTTACGCTTTTAGTGCACAGGATATACTAGATGTTACAATTATTGCGTACATGTATATTACACTTGGCGGTTTCAATTGTAGCTTAATGGTAAATAGCTATTACCTTCCTTGATAAATGGGCTGTCTAACACGAAAATAGTTATTTAAATGGGAGCAGTAGGTTGCTATTCAAATCGGAGCAATCAAACAAACTCTTCAGCTTTATAATATTAGTATAGATTATACAGAATTTTTTTTTACAGCATTTCCGAAAATATTCTTCGAGGTTTCCTTAAAATATTCGTTTTGTGTTACTAACTACCTAAAATATTTTTGCTACAAACATGTCAATTGTTCTCATTTTATATATAGAACTCAATAATTGAACACAACCTAGTTTTTTATAGCATAGGACGGAAAGGAGCAGTTGGGTTACCTGATGTAAAGTGATCACCAACGCCCAAAGACATCCGCAACACCCGAAGTCTAACAGATGCGTTGCAAACCTTTGAGAAAAGAATACGCTCTTTTCTTGAAGATCCCTAGGTCGTATCGCAGTTGACTAGATTGGTTTGAACTACACATAGCATAACCAATCCCATATTAATTATTCATTAAACTTAAATAAGCAGTAAATAGAAAACATAATAATGATAAAAATAATGGTGATCATAACAGGAAATGAGCTAGATTTTTTTTTCCTTAAATCAGTTTCTACCTAGGTAGTATTTTAGGACATAATAAGGTTTTAGATAAGCCTCCGTTGCAAAGTCTACAGTCAGTTGCAGATGCAACAGATCGTCATAGGTTTATATGCTAGAGGTTTTTCATATGGAGTATAATGCATTCTTGTTAACCACACGAAATGGGACCGATTAGCCGTCCCTTCACGCTAGTGTCGACGGTTAAATGAAGTTTGAAGAGCAGTTAACCATTCGTTTTTGGCCCATTTTGTTGCAATGTTGCCATAATACTCTTTAAACTCAATTAAAATTTTAAATATTTGTGTACTTTATAACGCGACGACCTCGACGTTTAAAAATATTGACATAAAAAAGTAAATATAAAAAGACATCATACTTTATTTATAAAATGGAATTCGGTGCCTTGCGTCATGCATTCTTCACATTGACAAAAAACTTACCGTTGGAATAATTTTTGGAGGTCGTATGTGGATACCGCCTATTTCCACGACATTATCGGGCTTCGTGACCCCCCCGAATACAGATTGGTGGGAGTTCACAAACATCAAACTCGAGTTTGACGCAATACTTTCTAAAGACGGCAAATTGTCACCCAAATATTTGTACAAATACACGTGATCCGTTATTTGAGAACCGATGTAATATACCAAGTTTGTTACGTGGTACAGTACGTAACTCTTGACACGCTCGAAGAACCATGGCTGCTTTCCATAAGGCAGTAGCGATTGAGGCACAAATGCCGAGTTAAAATTGATCCCCAGCCTATTGTAATGCCAAGGATGCAACGGCTGTGGATTAAAAGCGATGTATGGTGCACTCAAATTTGCCGCCAACGCAATAGCACAGTCACTGTTATAGGATTCCACAATAACAACATCGTACAGAGGTCTCGTTCTTATCATGTGCAGAACTTCGTTGTTGTTCATCAAAACCTTACAATCGTCGTTTCCGGCTTTAGTTGATACCAATGTCTCGAACGGCACACGCGAAATTTCATTTACAATCACCGATTCAAAGGAAAGGCCTTTGTACACTTGTTTATCACTGAGTAATACGTCCCGATATGTGGCTGGCGCGTCTGGCAATTGGAAATGGCTAATGAGAGTAACATCGTGCTTTCGGTTTGCCAACTCTCGAAATAATCCCCGATAAGTGAGATAATTATTCCGGTCTAGTGACGGGAACACGCCGAGTATCCTGTACCCGTCCGCGGCGAATATTTGCGATATAATATACAAAATGTAAATGTATTTAGCCATTGGTACGTTCGTATTGTTGCGTGGCTGCTTGGTAACTAGGGCGTAGAATGTATAAAGACGCTTACGTATAACTAATAATAGGTAGACGGTGAGGTAACCGTACCGCTGACGGCACGGTTGTGTCGTAACAGTCGAAAATATACGATGACTAGGCTGTGCCTTTGAACGTGACCTCGTATTGGCCGGAGAGGCAGCGTGCTTCGTTTGTTTATGTTTGAACACTATGATATAACATTAGGTTTACAAACAATGAGATAACATTGTTTTGTAAATATTCCCAGGAGTATTGTGATATTAATAAATATTTATTAAAGATTGCCAACAAGCCACACAATATATAAATATTATTAAATAAATTAAATTAAACAAGAAAGCATACGAGTTAACAAATAGTTGTAATTAGTGATGATGTTATTATTGTTGTTTTGTAAATTAAAATGTTGTTTCTGATAACTTGCATTGTAAAAATATATTAAGCATTATTTGAAATACTGGGTTCCAACGACTTGAGATGGTGACAAACAGAAAAAAAAATTATGATGTCACATAACTACGTAAGTATACTATAACTTACAAGGTAGTATTTCTTCTTAAACATGATCGGAGATCGGCTCGATAATCTTACGTTTTTTTTAACGTTTCGTATTATATAATTAGAAAGTTTTTTATACAAATATAAAGGAAGCGCTTAGTAATTTAAATAACTATTAATATAAGTTTAAAATATAGCGTGGTATTAATTGGGAATTTAAAAAATCTCCTCATAATTCCTGACGCAAAAAGGAGATTAAAAATACATATTATAATAGAATGTCTTTATTCAGTACTAAGTTAAAATTGGTTGTAAGGTGTTCTTTTAAGATACCCGTCAGCTGACTGACAAGTATTTGGTACCTACATTTAAATATAAATTGGTAGTACCATAAGTATGTACCTAATATGCTCCCCTTAACGGCCGAATTATAATAGCCTTGAAAAAGCGGTGAAGTAGCGGAAACAAAGGTGGGTCTGGGGGTTATTGGAGGAGGATGGTGAGTAAGTATTGCAAATTTCAATCCATTATCCGGTTCATAACCAATGAATTATTAAATTGCTATGTGCACATAGATTATTATCATTATTTACACAACAATGAAGGGCGCCACTTTTGTCTTGTTTACGAGTTACACAGAATAATCATGAAATATTGTGGCGAAGAGGCATCAAAATGGACGTAAGCTCTCGACAGCATTTAACCCACTTTTTAAATTGAATCGACGGCTGCGATGCGCGTATTGCATTTCTGAAATGTCAGGCGTCAACCGTTCTATATTTGAAAACATTCTAAATGACATTACGGTTTGTAAAAGGTATGTGAAGAAAAATTTAAATTGAATTTAAAATAAAAGTCAAAAAGAATTTAAAATAAAAAAAAATAAGAATTTGAATTAAGTAAAAATAATAATGACCGCAATACAGCTTCTTCTAATTGCTATAGGTACTCGTCGGGTGGTCTTAACGGTGTCTAAGGATGTCACCTTCATGTCGTTTATTTAATTCGAAATTCACAAACCTTCAATTACAGAAATAACTGCGTAACTGTAAGGTAGCATGACGGTAAAAATCCACAGAGCCCTACTCATAGGGGGTCTATGTTAGATAGTGCAGCCGGACGCAAACTTCTTAATTCTTTAGAGAGAAGAGAGACGAATCGGACCTCAAAGTGTATAACTACGATACGAACCAATACTTACTCTATAGAGACTCTCATTTGTCCGCTAAATAAAGAAAATAAACATTATGTTTTCAAAAACACTACAGGAAACCGAACGAGCTTGCTTAAGAGATCAGCTACACCATTATATGCTCATTTGTAGAGGCATTAGCCATCCCTCGTCGATATAAAAACGTAATCACAAGCGAAGTTCGCACCACTTAAATACAGATTTACCCTTTGCAGAGCGTTTTGATGGTGTGAAGGTGCGAGATCCATCATATCTCGATCGTACCTTCGCAATCACTCCCCTTGATAACTTCATTTTTCAAACCCAACAGGGGTGTTTAGAAATCGTTTAATAGTTCGCCTTTTAGCGTTAGTAGTAATTTTTCATGTTTGTATTATATTGTATTTATAGTATGTTGAGATTTTGCTTCTCACTCGTCGAATTGACAGTAGCTAAATTCAGTAAGAGGTATGCATGCATGCATGCAGCGTGGCAATACATGTACATGTGGCATGGCATGTGGCAGCCGAACTGGGCCGGCACGAACGGGGAGGCACCTCTCGCTTTCATGATGCGAGCCTAAAGTTGTGCTCCCGTGTTTCGTGCAATATGTAAGTAGCTGGTGGCCCCTGTAATGGGGAGGAGGAAGTATCTGACGCATGTGCATAACACTTATGCGGTTGGCTACGGGCGTAGGTAGTCATTAAAGTGGTTCCAAATGCTTGTTTGTCACCTTATTTTATTTTACTTATTTGGAAAACAGATAACATATTGAAAGCAGATAACATATATTTTTACTTATTTGGAAAACCCATAAAATACCATTCGAATTGTCTTATCAGTTATGTTAGTGTATACTCCACTGCGTTTTCACGGAACACAAAAACATTTAAATACACAACACAATAGAAAAGATAAGGTTAGTTCAATTTATAAAGTTAGTTACTCGAAACAAGTAGAATTTTTCCATTGGCTCAATATGCTTTGGTACATAAGTAAATGGTTACACTTTGTTGTGTGTGTTTTTTAATCTTATATAATAACATCTTATATTATTTTCTTTATTAAATGTGAATATATATTTTTAGAAAAGTCATTATATTACAAATTTTGGCTAGTCTATGAAGGGGGCACGTTCACCCGCTCTTGTACCTACCTACTACTTGCGCTAGTTGCAAAAAAATAGTGAAAACGCGAACCTTTGTCCTAATAATGGTTCTATACACGATGTGAAAATGTTATTTATTAATTAAGGACAGTTAAATTTAGTATTTGTCATTCCATGAGCCATCATCACTTAGAGCAAAATGCGTCTAGACTTAAACATAATATGTATCTTGCAAAAGCCAACGATCGTTCGTATAATAAGATATGCACCGCAGAATATGCGGTTATCGGTACTCGATGACTTACTCGATTGAGAAAATTAATACAAGAAGTACATTCTGTACCTCTGCGTGCGTGCGGCCGTTTCTGTTTCGATGTCCTCCCAGTTCCCACGTGAACACGTTTCGACAGCTCTCAATAATGCAAAGACACGCATGGATCAGAGAAGGCGACATCATTAATTCGCTACTCTGCTCTTCGGCATTATTAGGTATCGAACACCTCCATACCTGTTCGACAAGCTGCAATGGGTCTGCAATAAACAGCTTACTTACACCACGAGTACTTATTGCTTATGCTTATTGCATGATACACAACTCCACAGAATTTCGTGGTAGTTTCAGGTTTCAGGTAGGTTTCAGTTTCAGGTACTTGTCATCGAAGTGCTGAAATAATTTGACTCTGTGCGATCTCTGAAAACAGTCAATAACTTTAAAACTAAGTATAAATCATATTTATTAGATAACCAACTTACCTAATTGTAATAACTAGTTAATTATTTTTTAATTAATTATACATTATAGACTTGACATTTATTTAATTTCAATTATTATTATTTAATTGTAATTTCTTATACAATATAATACACAATATTATGCTTTTGTTTACTCACCTTATTTCGATGACCGCCATAGTAGGGGCAAATTATGCTCCTTAGTAAGGGATAAACTATCGCACTACGAAACTGGTGAATATTATTTATTGTATTCACTCAACAGTATTCTATCATAATAAGGATATGTGAGCAAACATATATACATATATAGTTTAGCTTAATTTTGCTCTTTTTTAACCCCTCACTTATACCTAATTACTTCATATTATTATTATAAACTTAATTAACCACACACATGAGTAGGGGGAAGTCCCCTAGCGCCGAACGGCCGGTAGTACCGAACGAATACGAAACTATAAAGAAATAAACGGTAGAAAACGATCGTTTGCCGTGGGAAAGAAAGAAAGAGATCTATTTAGGCATCGAGTGTCGTGGCAGTTGTCAGTCTTACTTGTGGCTCCTGTGACAGTACATACCTTCATTTTACGCGGGAACGGAGACGTCACATGTATACTAAAAAGTACTGGTTGTTGCAAGATTTACGTGGGGTGATATTTGTATTAGTGTTTAATTTATCTTTGGTAAGTATTTTGTCTATTTTAACGCTTAAAACTTATATTTAACAGGTGTATTCATAGTTATTATAATTTTAATTTTGTACTACGAGTCCCTACTACCGAACAGTGTTTTTTCCCCTATGACCGAACAATTAGTTTTTCACTATTATTTTAATTTAAATGATGTTAAAGGTTATTTTTAATATTTTTCATTATTTATTTTTATTATTCAGAATAATCGATATCTTCAATAATGGTGAAAGCAGAGATAGGTCGCTGGAATCCAGAAAACTTAAACACTGGTACTGAAAAAGTGACAACGAAAAAGATTTCCTTACGGGAAGCTGCTTCAAGATATAGTTTTCCAATTACTACTTTATATGATAAGCTTAAGCTCATTAAAGGAAAAGAAGTAGAATGAAAACCTATCTTAGGCAGATTTACAAAAACCTTTTCTACAGAATATGAGAACATCTTAAAGCCAACTCTTTACCTCTTCTCCTTATAAATTGGCTCTTGAGAAAAAAGAAAATAAGAAGATAGTCAAAAGGAAGAGAAATTACTTCGTTGTACTTATTTTAAAAAGACAAATAAAGAAGAGAAGATAAAACAGTCTAAACGATTGCCATTAAAAGAGTCTCGTCAACAACATGTTATTCGGCACTGGCAACCCAGGATACATAATATGGTGTTGTTTGTTTAGAAAGGCATGAAAAGGACTGGATGCAGTGC
>LUGF01027590.1:69018-82683 GCA_001625245.1 Calycopis cecrops | reverse complement strand
GGCAAATTATGCTCCTTAGTAAGGGATAAACTATCGCACTACGAAACTGGTGAATATTATTTATTGTATTCACTCAACAGTATTCTATCATAATAAGGATATGTGAGCAAACATATTATATACATATATAGTTTAGCTTAATTTTGCTCTTTTTTAACCTCTCAGTTATACCTAATTAGGTGAAGGTTGCGATCATTGGACCGGCTCTTTCATTGGACCACCTATTTTTTTCAAAAACTATGCATGTCACAACGAGTTCAATACGTTGATAGGCAACCTAACAGCATCCCTTGCCCCCTCGCCAAACCTCAGTGCCCTCGCGACGTGTGGCAATTAGTGGCGTATGCACTTGTGTCAGCGGTGATCGTGATATAAAAACGAGCTATCAACAAACCCATGTAAGTAGCATTGTATTTATTCATGTTTGATGATTGTATTGTGTCCGAATAGCAAATTTATCTCTGCTTGCAGACACTATGAAGTTTTTCACCTAACTTTGCACGTTTTTTAATACCCGCTTTCATTATGTTGATATACCTAGTTGCCATCAATGGACCACAATGGTGACGCCATTATTGGACCGGCCCAATCAAAGAAACTTAGCGAATTGCTTATTTTCATTTAGTATTATTCTGAAAAATGTTCTTCTCTGTGTGAATTTCATATTGCAATAGTTACAAATACAAATTTTCTAAATTTATTTTTTTTACCTTTTATTTTTTTTTACATAAAAATTAAAATTAAAATATATAAATGGAATCATTATTGTACAGTATTGAAAATGTAATATCAAAGTTAATAATAGTAGTTTATGCAACTGTCATATAAAGAAGGGTATTAAAACACGAGTTTGACTTTTTGAAACGAGCTTTAGCGAGTTTCTAAATAGTACCTAACGAGTGTTTTAATACCCGTGTTATATGCAGTTGCATACACTAATTTATCTTCACTAATGCAATTAATCAATTAATCAAACATTGCGAAACATGAAATTCACGCGTAAGTAGGTACGTGTATTGTCCGACTGACGACTGTTTTACCGACGAGGCGACGACTGCTTGACCGACAAGGCGACGACTGTTTGACCGACCGACGTGGCGACGACTGCTTGACCGACAATTTAAAATGTTCATGAAAATAAATATTTTTATTAAATACTTTAATTTGATTGCAAAAATTGCGGCGCGTAAAAATATACTTTTTATAATTCAATGTTAAAATACTAGCTTCAATGTTGAAATATAATGTGAAAAAATCACATGACTTTACTTTTAAATTTCTACTAAACAGTAGATTATTCGTTATCTGTGACGTACATTTTTTCTTTCATTTTTTTGTAGAGCTTTGTCTCTTTCTCGCAAATCCTTCGCAAGCTGGCATTGAACCAATGAGAGCGCAGCTGCAGCGCTCTGGGCTAATCAGGAGCGAGCGCGCGCTGTTAAGGATTTTGACATACGTCTCTCTCACCATTTTTCTCTCCCTCTCGCTCTCACACAGTGTTATAATGAGATTTTACGATATCGATTTGGATAATATAACTTATTGTCAAATTGAGTTTTTTGTTGTCTGAGCTATAACAGTAGTCATTATAAGTCAAGTATTGGAAACATAAGTAGAATGTTACAACATTAGTGTAGATAAATAGATTTTCGTATAGTCTATTTTTATATTGCACCATATACCTACGTACCTTTTTGTTATAATCGGATTATATTTGTATATTCCAGAATGTCGGCAGAGAAAAAGATAAGAATATTATATTCTTGGAATGAAGCTGGTATGAAACTTGTAGCAGAATTTTTAAGAAAAAAGCTATTGGATAACATGAAGCGAGTCGAGTCTATGGCGTTCCAAAAGCCTCATTAAAAAGAAGATTGAACGGTAAAAACCAAAACGCTGCGTATGAAGTTCAGATAATAGGATCAGAAGGAGATTAGAAGAAAGAGAATTAAGGGATCACATTGTTGAAATGAAGAATTCTTTGTTTGGTATTACTCCCAAAGATGTCAAGAGAAGCCTTCCAATTTGATAAAAAATATATGATTATTATAAAAACTTTTCAATAAAAAAGTAATTTTTATTTTGTGTTTCATTTGAGTCACCTTCATTGGATCGTTAATACAAATGTTACTAAGTCCAATGATGGCAACTTAGTGGTCCATTCATGGCAACGGTGGTCCAAAGAAAGCAACTCCTCATTGAATAGTTATTTTAATAAAATGGTGACGCTCGTTATACGTGCTGTTTATTATAGGTACTCATGTGTGTGGTTAATTAAGTTTTTAATAATAATATGAAGTAGGGAAGGTTGCTATGATTGGATTGGATTTTACTATCTGTAAAACCTCTCAACTTTCATGGCCAATAATTTATATATCATTAATTTACACAAAAAGCAATGAATTCCAGCAATTGGTTTTCATTTGTTGGTCATATTTCGTGAAATAGGATGTCCTAAAGTTAAGTGGTCCAATCATAGCAACCTTCCCTACTTCATATTATTATTATAAACTTAATTAACCACACACATGAGTACCTATAATAAACAGCACGTATAACGAGCGTCACCATTTTATGCGCCGAGACCTATATCAATAGCTGGAGCTAAAAACACCTTTTTTTTTTGGTGACGCAGGAGAATACCTTTACGCACGCTACCCAAGAACCTGGGTGGCTTCCGAGTACAGTGTCGGGCTCGACAACTGGGTTGCCCTTACGACTAAGCCCCTGCGGGTGCCTTCAGCCGTTATGATTGGAGGTCCCCGGATCTAAAAGCAACAGGGCGCCTCCAGCGACAGGCTGGCCTCAATGAACACGCCAGGCTCCTCCTCCTTGAGGACTGTCCGGCTGCCTTTGAACAGTCCCTACTCCATGTTGGAACCGTGCAATGGGATCAGGTTCTCATCCTAACCCCTGGTGCCAATGCTCCAACGGAGCACCACGCCGGTCGTCCGAAGCAACGCCGCCATCTGCTGATTCAGAGGGACGGGTGGAGGACCTCCGGCATTGGCTGGTCCCATCCGCTGGGCGGCGGACCAACCACTAAACGGCCGCAGAGGACAGGGAGTACGGTAACGACACACCGCATCTCCTCTTCCTCTGCGGCCCCACCGCCAACGCATCAGACGGTGCGCCCCCGTTCGGTCGCGGGAGATAGGGTGCACGGCAACGACACACCGAGACACCTCTCCTCCCGCGACACCTCCTCCATGGACGCATCCAGAGCGGGCCCTAGCGAAGCCCACTCGACGCGTCCCCACCCGGGATCCCTCTTGGTTCACCGTGGTTGTCCAAGCCACTGTTATTAAGCCCCCTCACCACGACAAGGTGGAGATCCATCGAGGGGGGAGCTAAAACACCTACCGGAGAATATTGTAACTTCTTCTGACCACTCTACGTAACGTTATTAAAACGATAATGTTTATTTTATTTACTTTATATATAAGTGCCATAGGTATAGTACAATAACCGACCTATCGCTCAAAAGGCTCTTCTAACTCTTTACACAAATAAGTCATAATTGTCCCTCGATTGCAACATATTCAAAACCCACGTAATGTACATGGATTAAGATATGAAAATCGAAAAATTGGGAAATTTACTAAAATCTTAATTATATTCAATTGGCTCGTTATTTTTGATTAAAAATCATTTATTTCGATAAAATCGATATAGATCAGTATCCGCTTGGGTAAAAAAATAATGATCAAAGTAAAATTTTAAGTTGCCATCTAAAATATCATAAATTTATTTAAAAAAAGCATTTTAGATTTCTAAAGTAATATATTTATGTATAAGTTATCACTTATTTAAAGTATGTTTTAAATGATCACTCATGATGCTCTCAAGTTTAAAAAAATCTCTGACTACCATAAAAGAGCCATTCTGTATAAACATCTGTTGAATGAATGAAGGCTTACCGAATCATAAGGTGTACAATTTACATTATATTTCAATTAGTTAAATATTAAAACAAGTTTGATTTTCAAAATATTTGAAATAAATAATGATTTATTTAAATAATTTACAATTTATATTACATATAAACAAACACTATAATATCTATTTTTAGCATCAGAAGCATGGTAGTGCCTTGCTTCTTCACTACAAATTTGGATTAAACTAGGCGCTAAAATCTTGTTGTAAAGACTGCTTTCTTTAAATGAACATCTCTTGAATGAAGTGGGGCTTACCAAAACATAATGTAATTGTGCACATTTTAAACACAATTCATATATTTCAATTAGGTAAAAAATAAAAAGGCTTGCTTTTCAAAATATTTGAAATAAATAACGATTTATTTAGATAATTTTCAGTTTATATTATTGTGCATTGATCCAGGATACGAAAGAGGTGGTTCGTGCGTAGGCGGCAGGGAAACCGGCTGCGCAGCCGGCAGAAGCTCCGTATGATGTCGTACCGATCTGCAGACAATAAAAGCATATTCTTTTAGGGAAGAAATTGACTCGCCTGAATATGCTGCCACCTTGTCGTAGTGGGGGAGCTTGCGTGCCTCTGTGATCCCAAAGGGTATGCCGAACTGGGTTATCCATGCCGGACAGGGGGAGAGGCTAGACTAAAAGCAGCTCAGCTGAGTCCTCCACCCGTCCGAATGAGCAGACGGCGGCGTGGCGTCCCAGTTTGGACAAATTGGTTGCGTACTACATTGGAGTACTGGGATCAGAGGTCCGATTGAGAACCTGATCCCCTTATACAGTTCAGAAGATGTATTGGAGACTATTCAGAGGCACCCGAACGGTCCCCAAGGAGGAGGGAAAAATAGCCCCGGGCTCCGTAAGGCTTTATGGGGGTAAGGTTTTTTATTTTTGTGTCTACCCATAAAAGGGCCCCTTTGTCAACTCCAATACTCCCAAGCCCAGGGATCCTCCAGAGTTTAATACGGCGTTGCCTACTAGTGACCACGACCTCTCTGCCAAGAGCAAAACGACAGAGAAGAAGAAAAAAGAAGTAGGGATACAAAGCAATAAGCTCACCAGAACTCGTCTTCCATTGCTGATGACGGCGAGGGGGCCGCCGGAGTCTCCGGAGCAGGTGCCTTGTCCGCCGGCGCCGCTTGTGCAGATGTTGCTGTTGTGGACGAAGCCTGAGCCGTAGACGGCCGCGCACTGCGCATTGGTGATGACGGGCAGGTTTACTGAGCTGATGAGCTGGTTGTTCCCAATGCTACCGCCTGAAACAAATAGAAATATTATGTAAGAGGTAGTGCTACCACGAACCACGAAACCAGACAGAACACCTGTCACTTTACGCCGGTATAATGAAGCGAAAGGTACCTCCCCATCGTGCGGTGAAGTCACCTGATGCAAAGTGTTCACCAACGCCCACAGACACGAGAGGTCTAACAAATGCATTGCCGGATTTCTACTGTATAGCATAGTGCTGTATGCAATTATGTAACTGCACGACCGGGAGACCTCTAGCTTCGCAGCTGCCCTGTCGCGTTTAGTGCGGTGTGCAGTATCTATGCTGCCCCCGATAGTTGAAAAGACGCATCTAACAAAAAGGTAAAATGGAAAAAAAAATGTTTGAATGTCAAAATCGGGAATTTCCTTGCTGTCTTTAAAATATAAATAAAATGAAACTTTTTTTTGGACAGAACGATGGCCAACGTATTCATCTTATATACCTCATATATAAAAAAATATATTTTTCTTTTAATTTAATTAGTTTTTTGAGAAAAACCTTTTCTTCTTAGCAAAAAAAATCGAGTAAAATATCTTATGCTTAATTGAAAGGCCGCAAATAACCATTTGCGTCTTTTCAATCTCGTATGATTGCTTATATGTACTTTTCTTCTTAGCATCAAGATGATTTTGATTTCCATTTGCAAGAAGATAAGGCGCATACGGCTATAAATATTTTTTTATTTAAACATAGTATTGAGATCATTTAATTTTACTTCTAGTCTGAGGTAGGTAGATCATAATTTATGAAAATAAAAACAGTTTATATTTAAAAACCAACTTTTAAAACTAGGATTATCCCATAATGGCGTAAGACGTATGTACCAAATGCGCCGTAAGAAAGCTTACTGTACGAAGTTGAAAGGGCGCTTGTTGCAGATAATGATTTTTCTTCTTAGCATGCACGATTTTTTTAACTAGTCCCGAAAACGCATATAACCAGATCCGTCTAATCAACTTCTTATATGAAAGATGTGCCTTTTCAACTTCTGAACTTATACAAATATTATAAATGAAAATGGCGTTAATACGTAAATGTGCCTTTTCAATTAGGTTTAAAGGAAATATGTCTTTTCATCTTCTGAGTAATAGAAAAAAGTTCACAAATACGCCCTTTTTCGTTATGATAACTCTGTAACGGAGCGAGATATCGCAATATAAAAAATATTAGAAGATGCGCCTTTTTCTCCTCGTTCCGGCAATATATATAACTCAATTTCGGAAAAAATGTTAGATGCGTCTTTTCAACTATCGGGGGCAGTATGGACGTCCGTAGTCATGAAAATCGCTCCGACCGCGACTGCTCGGGTGCCCCCTTATACCGTTAAAAAAAACATATGCAAACATTATTCATTACGATTGTAATAAATTTTCGCATTTATTTAACAATTTAGAAAGTTATGAAATTAACGAAAACCTTTAAAAAAATTTGTTCCGTCGATAACATTTTGTTTAAGTTTTTATTAAATAAAATAACAATATAATAATATTGTAATTTTCTTAACTTCTATTTGGTTTCGTTATTCTTCTGCACATTGCAAGGTCAAAATATTATGATGTCCACAATAACTATTTTCCGTGAAGCTATCGTCCCATATTATCACTACGACAAAATCTTTTTACCCTATATTTACATCCCATTGCACATTTACGTCATAATTTAAAAACTGTTTTTTAGATCGTAACTTAAAACACAAAAAGCGTGCTAGTCACTGCCGCCACTGGCTTCTAAGGAGATATATTCGAGTTTGGAACGTTGTCAACTTTAAGTATTCACGTGCAATCTACAATATTACCTATGTAATACTGCCATAGCTCGCTTCTTTATCAAAGCTCCGAGTTTGTAAAAGCTTTTTATATACCTATAAGTATTTTTGAGTACATAGTTGTTGTTTTTATCGACTTGGTATGATTAAACTTTTGTATTAATATTAGGTTTATTAGTATCGACCTGTTGAAATTCGAGCTTTGTATTAGTATACCTATGTAAAAACATAAAATCGAATTGTATTTACTGGCAATGTATTTTTACTTTCATAATTACACAATTCTGTCTAAAATAAAAAAAATATTCTCAAATTTAATTAGGTAGTTTGCAAGTAATATACTGACTAACTCACAAATATATGAAAATCATATTTAATTATAAACATCGTCATAAAATGATGCAATGCAATATCGAATATTAATACTGAATATTATCTTAATTATTGTTATCATAGTGATTAGAATTATGATAATTATAACATTTTGATTGAGTTTACACAATTAAATCTTACCAATAAATGTACCTCATGAGTTTTTAAATTTGAATGAGTATAATTGATTTCAACTTATTTTGCAGGTTATCAATGAACAGCCTGTATTAAAGTACTTCTACTACTCACCATCAACAGTCAGGCCGAACCCTGAAGCCAGAGCTGTGGCACCGACGAACAAGTTTGACAACTCGTTGCCGCTGGGGAGAGCGATGGGCTGGATCACATCTACAATTATTAATGAAGAGGTCAGTACGAAGGAATCAGAAAATTTTAGAACTGCAACATTGATATAAAATACTAGTATTTGTTGTTATTCACAGACACTTTTTCTCCCTAGAAATTCCCAATAAAGTAATAAGAATTTTGTAAAAAAAATCTGTATAGAATCTAAATAATAACACAACAATAACATTTTGATTATTTCATGTGATTGAAATTAATAAAAAATACTTTTTAAATGAATACTGATAACTTTTCCTAGTTAATCATAAGTATCATAAGTAAGTCATAAGGATCTGTTAATGTTGGGGCATTTATGGAGACGGATTGACATTTTTCTATTGATGAAAAACCCGTTTACCTTAGAACAAACCCTAAAGTACTTACTTGTAAAGGAAACGGATGTGATACGAATTACAGCAATGTCGTTGGCAGCATTCGAAGGATTCCAGTTGGGATGATTGACGAAGTTAGTAGTTGAGATACGTTGTCCACCGGAGAAGATGGTGTTGGACCCCAGGACCACGGTAATGCTATTAAGTAAACTACTATCGGTGCAATGAGCCGCGGTCACAACCCGGGTGCTTGAGATCAGGGACCCTCCACATACTGAGGTAAAGACCCACATAACTGTAAGAACAAGACCAGCCTGAAAAAATACATATTTACATATAGCTCAAGCGGAAGATCGACGCCGACATCTATGCCAGCAAATATTGGGCTGAGACCCATTTTGTAAAGTCTATTTATTGTGTTTTTGTTATTTACAAGTTTATATCATGTATGGATTTTGCAAAATAAATGATTTATTTATATGATAAGTATTCTGAAGATTGGTTGTTGGTAGGTTTAGTTGTGGGTAATATATCATTTTATCATTACCTATTTATCATTTTTAAGTTCAAAATAGAATTATAAAATTACTTTTTGAACGTCAACGATTACATCTACCACCGGTTCAATTCCAGCCCTATCCTGAGAAGAACCGGCGAAACAATCTCAGCGGACCTCATGAAGTAGTGAAATGTCTTTATGTAAAGAAATATAATACATTCTTATATTATATACAATTTATTTATCTACAAAGTGCTTTCATCATCATCAGCCTATTGCAGTCCACTGTTGGACATAGTGCTTAAAGTTTAAAGAAACTTTTTTCTCACTAGTTGCACCCCACGGTTTCACGCGCGTAAATTTCGATACCGTAAGAATATCGAGATTAAAAATAATAATTGTTCGCCGATTCTTAGACCTACCTAATAGGCATACAAAATTTTCGTAGTTCTGTGAGCTGTCATTAGGTGATTTTTACAACTTAAACAATACAAAACACCTAGACAAACTGCTATTAACAATTATCAAATACACCTGTAATAAAATAATCAAATCCTAACATCTAGTAATTAACTAATTAAAGGGTAAAACGAGTGGGGCAATACGCGTGAATTTAATGTTTCGCAATGTTTGATTAATTGATTAATTGCATTAGTGAAGATAAAGTAGTGTATGATACTGCATATAACACGGGTATTAAAACACTCGTGAGGTACTATTTTGAAACTCGCGTTCGCTCGTTTCAAAAACTCACACTCGTGTTTTAATACCCTTCGTTATACGATAGTTGCATAAACTACTATTATTTAAGTCGCGCTGCGTTCAAAATTCAGATTCTTTATATTTTACAGCTAAAAATTTTTGCTAGAGAGTTGTAAAAAACCGTTAGCGCCATCTATTGACAGTTAGGCGTTAGGCTAGTTGGGCGGGGTTTAATTAACTATTTTTGTGTAAGGCTACATTCTAATAGCAAATACGACTGCTAATATTATTTACAGGAGTTTGGCACACGGATAAAGGAAACCCGGGATGAATGCATGATCCCAATTAGTAGTCCCGGGAGATGATTCCTATGTAATTATTTTATTCGGAAAAGTTTTTTTGACTAAACTTACACTAAACTCTGGAACACAATATAAGCACTACACAGAGTGAAATGAAGATTAGTTCAGGAGAATTCTTCTTTCCATTTTGGTCCCATGAAAACTATTCAGTACCTTTATTCATCATATTTCTGAGCTTAGTGTGAGCTAGACCGTGTAACATAGCCACAAAAACAACTAACAACAACTTTACCGGAAGGAAGAAAGGAAGAAATCATCACAAGGATCCATTATCAGGATCAGAAGAGAAATAAATGTCATCCCACAGGAACATTTTATCGGGTTAAGGTCACAAGGTCACACATTTTATCGGGAAAAAAGCCGAATGTAAAAGATCTAAATTAATCCCATGGTATCCCGCAGGTAATTTTTTTGGGGATAAAAACTATCGTATATGTTGATACAGATTCATTTCTAACCATATGTCAAATTTCATGCCAAATATATAAAAATCATCCCATGGCATCCCACAAGAACATTTTTTCGGGATAAAAAATAATACATATATGTCGGTGAGACGGTGGCATAAGTTCCGTCTCCCGCTGTAGTTCCTCCAGGCGTATCATCAGATATCTCATGTGGGCGTGCATGAGTAATCGAGCAGGATAACAACGAATACACTTTAAGCACTTTTTATTCAATTACAATGTTACAGTACTGATGGCAAACTAACAATCGGAGTGAACCAACGGTCCCGTTTGGAAGGTTGTCACTGCTTGATAATTCGTAATAGAATGAGCTGCTCCTTGTTCATTTTAAAAACGAAGGGTCCCATCGAAACGATTCCGCTCACGTGACATCATGACGTCACGGCGTTCACCCATACAGTATTAAAATAATAAATTGAGTGTCTAGTATCATTTAGTTGTTGTAATGATTGATGATGACTACATTAAATAAATCAATTAAGTGTCTTATTATAATCTTTTAAGTTTCGTAATTGCCGACATATATTATGTTAATCCAAGTAACCAATCCAATAACTCTCTATGTGTGTGCCAAATTTCATGAAAATCGGTTCAGCAGTTTTTGGTGAAAGGAGTAACAAACAAACATACAAACTTTCGCGCTTATAATATTAGTAGGATAAACATTTTACAATTCACTTAAAATGAGATACTACAATAATATTTTACATTTTTAACATCTGGGCCGTTAAATATAAGAATTCTTTAGTATGTTTAGTATGTTTAGTATGTTCCTACGGGAAGCAATGAGTTAATTAAACAATGAGTTAAGTAAGGATAAAATATTATGATCTTTAAGTTTCGTTTTATATATTTTTATACTTTTACATTGCTTTATTTCATTTGGCAATTTCTTAAATAACTGTACCCCTTCAAACAGAATTGTATTTTTACCATTTTAATTTAGCAATCATCATAAATTAGTTAATATTATTATGCTTTTCTGTTTTAATTGACTATATTCTGTGCCTTTAGTGGCCCAAGGAATGTGACACCAGGAACTTATTGAACCTTAACGCTCGAGATAGGTAAATTTATACAAAAGCTAGGAGATATCGAGTTGTTACTATATATTAAACTAGCTGGTGCCTGCAACTTCGTTCGCGTAGCGTTGTAATATTATAATCAAATTGATTTGTTATTGTTTGCTTGCACGCTGCAAGTGAAGCCGTTATTCCGATTTCGCGTAGGAATGCGCGATTTTATCGCAGTAAAGTATTTTTAATATTGACCAGGCTTAGTATCGACACATCACAAAAAGTTTCATTCGAATCCGTCCAGTAGTTTCGGAGATTAGCCCGGACTAACAGACAAACAAAAAAATTAAAAAACATTGAAATATTATGTTCTAATATTAGGTACTTTAATATCGCTCCCAATTAGTTTTTCGTAAATATATTCAATGTACAGATACACGAATTTTACTGTTTTATTATATGTATAGAATATATAAAGGAGACTCGCGAATTCGCGATTGACAGTAACATAATTTATTGAACTTTGTCCGGATCAAATCTCACTTGTATTTTGTGTTAGTTGTGTTACAATTGATATTTAGAAATCGGGAACCTGAGAATATTCGAGTAGGTAAATGTAATAATCATGTCGAATAAATGTAAACAGTATTATAATTCATTAGATGAAAACTAACATTCGGTAGATTTTTCAACTTTTAATCATTCGATATATAGCTAATTACTTAATTCATGACGAATAAAAATATTCCTACACCCAATATCTGTTCCTCTGCTATGATATGATCAAAGGGTCATACGCGGTTGCCGGTGTCGGCCCTGTCTACATTTTTATGTGTTACTTCTGTGGTAGCGTGTGTATTTTTTAATACCACATATCTCCTACCACCTGATTGGATTTATAATATGTCTTAGTCATAGTTGGATTGGTCTTGGCTAGAGTGTTCCTTTCTCCAAGTTTAATACCTGGATCGTGTAGCTATGTGCGGCGATTGTTATTATTATATTTTGAAATTTATTGTTGACGGGCTCTCTACAGTCTCATTTGTGTAAGTGCTCAAAAACAACGTTTTTCTAGTGAATGACTGACACTAGTCATATATAAACGCTATAATTGACCTATTATACGAAGAACCTATACAATAGAAAGAACTCATACTTATTAATGTATTTAAAGCATAATAAATCTTACCTGGTATGGGACTTGAGAAACATCAGTGATTATACCTCCGACGATTCTTCCTGCACCACCTTTAGCCGCTGCATCTTCCTCGGCCTTCTTGATTTTGATAGCTTGTGGAATACCAACGTTCCAGTGGTAGTTATTGATCGACAGATCTTCTATGGAATTAATTTCGCCATTGGCGAAAACTGCCAGCGTCAAAACAAGAACACCAATTAAGACCTTCATGGTGAATGTTAATACAGAGTAACGTTATTGTCCCCTTTTATATAATTAATTATCGTTTAAGACTCAATCTTATCAATTGAAATTAGTTTTTATTAATCCTTCAACATCAATTTAATCCGCTTAATCGATATCAGATTAGATATTTTATATGATTTATCGAGAATTATGTACTTACATATTATGACGTCCAATAAAAGATCGATGAATGCTAATAAGTATATGATTAACAATCGAATTTGTAACCAGACTTATAGGCAAATCCTAGTAACATACACCATGTTATGTCAATCTGACAATGAAAACAAAATAGATATAACACTCTTTGTTATCCACAATTATTGTGTATTAGGAACGCGTCTTTTCCAATAATTGTGATAAGGATCGTAAGAATATAATTTGTGATTGTGAGTGGTAATTTAATTTGTACACTTTAGTGATTTGGTTTTATCGCTTATTAGATTATAATAAAATAAAATAAAAAAGCGTTTAAAAGGCTGGCGTAGTCATTGGTCTACATGATTTGGAAGCCGGAAGAATGTGTTTTTGTTGTTCTTGATATCATGAATGTGAAGTTATGTCTCATTCATTATTCTTAAATGATTATTAATTAACTAATGATGGTCTTTGAGCCTCAGCCTTGGAAGTTTTGAATTCGAATTGATTTCAAGTAATGGATACATTTTTAAATATTACATATATATTGTGATCATCTTACAGTATCTGAACCTGTGACTTTTTAGGCGTCTCATGTAATTTTTTGCCAGGTTTTGCTCGTGAGACACGTCACGAGGCATCATGTACTTTGGAAGTTAACTAACGTTGCAGCCTCGAATGCGTCAGCCCTCGACTTCAAATTCATTCAAATCATCAAATTATTGCAATAGAACTATACAAAGTAGAGAGTGGAAAGAAATAGTCGTTTTTTTTTAGTGTAGATAAGAGGTAGCGTATATAGTTTTGTTTGTGGTTAGAAACGTAGTTAAATGATATCATAAAACTGTGGCGGGCCGTTTTAGACCGCCACCGCACTGAGCTTTGTGTGGGTGTCATCTCTTGCTTGCTAGGCCAGAGGAATACGGGTCCCGAGGCGAACCTCATACCCGGGCTTGCTCGCGAGGGGTGACTACCCCTCGGTGATGTTGACACCTCTAATGAGGTGATTGGGTGGTCTGGTGGGGGGGGGGGGGGGGGG
>LUGF01027590.1:52408-62947 GCA_001625245.1 Calycopis cecrops | reverse complement strand
ATTATGAAATTATTATGCACTTCCATTACCTCGAGAACATTAGATGTGACATTAGTATATATGTCACCGTAAGATTGTAAAAACCGTAAAATTACAAAATAACTCGGAAGATTGTAAACTATCGGAAAATTGTGAACTGTACAAATCATTTACAATTTAACACATTATTTTTCGTTAGTTTATAATGTTCCCGGAGCAAACTGTAAAATTTACAGTTTACAATTTTCCGAGTTATTTTGTAATTTTACGGTTTTTACAATCTTACGGTGACATATATACTGTATTATCTATGAGTAAGCCTTTGGCTTTCCTACAGAACGGAACTATGCGCGATTTCGTCGTCACTGTCGTAATTCCATTTTTAGTTTTGCAACGACTAGTGATGCCCCATGATAAGTTTTTGTATGAATTAAATTCATGAGGTATGTTATAATATTTGATATATTTGTTCTCTTCAAATATAGGCTAAATTTTATTTCGATTGCCATAATATTTTTATTGTCACAGAAACTCGTAGTCCGGTCAAATAGTATAAATATAAATGCAACAAAGTTACGTAAAATAATAGAATTACCTAGTCAGATATAAAAATCGATGAAACTAATAATATGAAGAGAAAAAACATCTACATTTGAAAATTATGACCCTCTTGACGCAGTCGGTAATAGTCCATTAAAAAGTTGAACCCATTACGCGCAATAGTTTTATTTCTATTACTAACATGAATGAAGCCAGCGCAATAGGTTTCCTTTTATACCTTTACATGAGATTTTAATTATCAGTCTTTTGTGATCTATCGAACACCTTTTTATCTCTATCGAACACCTTTTTAAAATCAGTGTAAATTACATCTGTTTGAGCTCTAATACCCATTTTTTTACAAATTATTTGTAAACACCATTAAATTAGTCAAGGTAGATATTTGTTTAACATAACCATGTTGTTCCAAAATAATATAATGTTTAATGAATAATGTGATGCATAAGTTTTTCAAATACTTTTGCCATGGAACAGATAAGATATAGGGGAGATAGGGGGCGAAAGTTTTCAACATTTTTTTTAGAACTACCCTTCTGAGAGAAGCCTTTCTCCAAATACCGGGGACATAATCATTTGTTAAACAAAACATACAGGGTTGATAAGAGCGAGAGGCATTAAATGAAACCACATATACTATATGTGAATACAGTTAATCCGAAACTATTAAAAAAAAGTTTACGACAAGTATACGAAAATACTTTTTTCAAACAAGTTAAATAGCGAAAAAATTTAATCGCTCTTTGTACCGGGCGGCTACAGCGAGCACGAGGTGATTGACCCCGTCGGGCCATTGTCGACGATCAGTTGCGATACAGCGTGTACGAAGTAAGAAAGTTTAAAAAAATCCTGTGGCTAAACTATTGCTCCGATTGATCTGTTTATAGTTGTGTGGCTTATAAATTATACACTAGATATGTGGTTTCATTTAATGTCTCACGCTTTTGTCAACCTTGTATATTCTCTCACACATATATTATTTCTGCAGAAAATTAAAAAAAAACATGGGGGAATACCATCAGGTTCCGCGCCTTTCATCGAATCTAGCACTTGTAATTTCCTGCGAATCATAGGGAAGGTCAGGTGTACATTAGACAGGCAGTTATTGCTTCCACTTATGTCGTTATCATCAGAACATAATTTAGGTGTTATATGAGTGGGTTCGTAGACAGATTAAAATTGATGTACCTTGACGATTGGATATATATTTTGGGAATGACATCATGAACATCAATTAAAAAGGTGCGATAACATTTGCCGCGTTCTATTTGAAATCTGGATCTATATAAAGAAAATACTTCATAGTGCCCCAAGCTTTCTTAAGCTATAGTAAGTAAGGCGAACAAGCAGTCGAAACCAACTACCAAAACAAATACTATACTACAGTATAATATCTATTATTAGCATCAGAAGCATGGTAGTGCCTTGCTTCTTCATTGTAAATTTGGATTATACTAGGCGCTAAAATTTTGTTGTAAAGACTGCTTTTTATATTAAACATATGTTGAATAAAGTGAGGCTTACTGAAACATAATGGAATTGTGCACATTCTAAACACAATTCATATATTTCAATTAGTTAAAAAAAACAGCTTGCTTTTCAAAATATTTGAAATAAATAATGATTTATTTAAATCATTTACAGTTTATATTATTGGGCAACGATCCAGGGTACGTAAGAGGTGATTCGTGCATAGGCGGCAGGGAAACCGGCTGCGCAGCCGGCAGCAGCTCCGAATGATGTCGCACCGATCTGCAGACAATTAAAGCATATTGTTTTAGAGTAGAAATTGGATCTCCTGAATATGCTGCCACCTGTCGTGGTGGGGAGTTTTGCGTACCTCTGTGATCTACAAGAGTATGCCGAACAGGGCTATCCATGCCGGACAGGCTTGTGAGGAGAGGCCAGTATAGAGCAGCTCAGCTGAGGAGTCCTCCACCCGTCCTTCTGAACCAGCAGACGGCGGCGTGGTTTAGGACGAGTGACGGGTCCGATTTTGAACAAATTGATTGCATGCTCCTTTGGAGTACTGAGGTCAGGGGCCAGGTTGGGAACCGGACCTCATTGCAAGGTTCCGACGACGTAGTAGGGACTGTTCAGAGACACCCGAATAATCCCCAAGGCCGAGGAAAAAAAGCCCCCGGGCCCCGTACTGCTTTAAGGGTGTAAGATTAATTTTTTTATCTACCCATAAAAGGGCCGCCTTTTCAACTCTAATACCTGCCCTCTTTAGTACTCTACTCTGGCTTTAGCCCAAGCCCTGGCATCCTCTAGAGTTTAATCCGGCGCTGCCTACTATTGACCACGACCACGACCGCTCTGCCATGAACAAAACGGCAGAAAGGAAGAAGTCTAGTAGGGATATGAAGAACCCGTCTAAACTCACCAGAACCCGTCTTCCACCGCTGGTGACGACGAGGGGGCCGCCAGAGTCTCCGGAGCAGGTGCCTTGTCCGCCGGCGCCGCTTGTGCAGATGTTGGTGCTTTGAACTGTGCTGCCGTACACAGCCGCGCAAGCCGCGTTGGTGATGACGGGCAGGTTTACTGAGCTGATGCGCTGATTGTTCCCAATGCTACCGCCTGAAACAAATGTCAATATTTTATTAAGAGGCCGTGCCATCACGAACCACGAAACGCGACAGAACACCTGTCTCTTTACGTTTTTGTATACGGCACAGTCGATCACATCCACACAGTGCGTCAGGTTATATAGAAAACGTAAGAATATAACCTGCTTTTATGTCTATCATTTGTCGATTATGAAAAGCTTTTGACTCTATCGAGATTCTATTCTGAAGTCTTTGCAACGGTGCCAAGTCTATTGGCGATATATCCAAGTGTTGAGAGGCCTATATAACACCGCAACTATGACCGTCCAAGTACAGAATGAGCAGTCTAAACCTATCCATTTGCATCAAGGAGTGAGACAAGAAGACATTATTTCTCCCAAATTGTCCACAAATGCTATGGAAGATAATATGTTCAAGACGTTACACTGGAAGGGATGGGGCATAAATATAAATGGCGAGTACCTCTCACACTTGAGATTTACAGACGACATTGTCATTATGGCTCATACCATGCAAGATTTGCAAAATATGCTGACTAGCTTCCCTGAATCATCTGCTCCTATCGGTCTCCGAATGAATTTGGACAAAAGCAAATTAATGTTCAATGAACGTGTACTCCCGGAAAAGATCGCCTTCAAATGAGTTCCTCTCGAAGTGGTTCAAGAATATGTCTACCTTGGGTAATTGTTGCAGCTGGGTAGAAACAACTTTAAAAACGAGGCTGCATACAGAAAACTTCGTCAAGTTTTTTCGTCACTAATACCACAAAGCTATAAGACAAAAGTCTTCAATGAATGCGTCCTACCTGTTGTGACATACGGCACTGAGACGTGGACACTGACAGTGGGACTGGTCCACCAATTACAGCTCGCTCAACGAGCTATTGAGAGGGCTATGCTCATAGTGTCTTTGAAGGATCGTATCCGGAATGATATAATAAGATTTGTCTCATTATAACTAAAGTTGCCGTGGGGTGGCCACATATGCCTAGAACCGACAAATGATAGAGAAAAAGGGTTCTAGAGAGGAGACCAATCCTTGGCAAGCGTATCGCAGGACGCCCTGCAGCTACATGGAGTGACGACATTCGCAAAGTGGCTGACACTGTCTGAAGACGGAGAACTTAGAGAAGACCAAGCTTAGTGGCGTGCACTTGGGGAGGCCTTTGTCAAGTCCAACAAAAATCTTGATGATGATGATACTAACTCACAAATACACAAAAATTTTATTTAATTGGCCTTAATTTAAAAAAAAATATTTTGTGTGCATCGTACGTGTTTATTTATTTCACCGTATGAACAGACAGAGCAGTTATATTTTTGACAGACTCTGATAAACATCGTAATAAAATAATGCAATGCAATATTTTAATATTACATACTAATAATATTACATTAATACATACTCATTATGATAATAATAACAATTTAATTAAGTGGGTATAAACAATTTTACCAAAAATATAATTATTGTGTACCTCTGATGTTTTCAAACTTGAAACATATTGTGAAGGAGAATGAACAACTTGTACTTGAAATAAATATTAAACTACTAAGTAATTCTACTACTCACCATCAACAGTCAGGCCGAACCCTGAAGCCAGAGCAGTGGCACCGACGAACAAGTTTGACAACTCGTTGCCGCTGGGGAGAGCGATGGGCTGGATCACATCTACAATTATTAATATAAAGGTCAGTACGAAGGAATCAGAAGATTTTAGAACTGTAACATTGATATAAAATATTTCTATTCGTCGTTATTTACAAACACATTTGTTTTCACTAGAAATTCGCGATAAAAATAAGATTTTTAAAAAAGAAATCAATCTGTACAGAATTTACATAATATTTTGAATATTTCATGTACCTAATTGATTTTAATACAAAATATCTTGGGAATGAATACTGATAATTTTTCCTAGTCAATCATATCTTTAGGGAGCTGTTAAATACTGGGCGTTTTGACCGATTGACATTTGACTACTGACGTTTACCTTAAAACAAACTTTTAAATACTTACTTGTAAAGGAGATGGATGGGAAACGAAGTACTGCAATGTCGTTGGCAATAGTATTGGAATTCCAGTTGGGATGATTGGAGATGTCACTTGTTGTGATACGTAGTCCACCGGAGAAGAGAGTGTTGGACCCTAGGACCACGGTGATGGAGCTAGCGGAATCTGAACAGTGAGCCGCGGTCACAACCCGGGTGCTTGAGATCAGGGACCCTCCACATACTGAGGTGAATATCCAAACTGCAATAACAAGACCAGCCTGAAAAAATACATAGATACATTCATATTTACATATATTTGGAAGATTGGTTGTTGTTGTAGGTTTAGTTGTTGGTAATATATTTTCACATTATTTATCATTTTTTTTAAATCAAAATAGAATTATAAAAGTTACTTTTTGAACGTCGACGATTACATCTACCACCGTTCATCCTAGCCCAGTCCTGAGATGAACCGGCGAATCAAACTCAGCGGGCTTCATGAAGCGATGAAATGTCTATAAATAAAGAAATATAATTTCTTCATTCTTATATTATATACAATTTATTTCTATACAAATTGATTTAGGTTTAAATAAACTTTATTTCTAATAAGCATTTTACAAATCACTTAAAATGAGATTCAATGATATTTCACAATACCTATATAAGTTATAAACATTTTTAACACCTGGGCCGTTAAAATCAAAATCAATCAAAATCAAAATATTTTTATTCAAAATAGAATTAAAAAAAATTGCTTTTTGAACGTCAAAAATTTCCATCCACCACCGGTTCAACCCTAGCTCTGTCCTGAGAAGAACCGGCGAAATAAACTCAGCGGGCCTCATTAATTTCCTCATTATACATTCTTCATTTATATACATTAAAAAATATAATTTACATTTATTTTTGTATAGAAGTAGCCTGGGAGGAGGGTACTATTCCCAAGGTGTGGTTGGTATCTATCATAAAAATATAAGAATCCTTAATTAGTTACTATGGTAAGGATAAAATATGATCTTTATGTTTAGTTTTAAATAATACTTTCACATTGCTTTATTTCATTTGGCTAGATTCAATGATATTTCACAATATATAAGTTTTAAACATTTTTAACACCTGGGGCCGTTAAAATCAAAATCAATCAAAATCAAAATTTTTTTTTTAAAATAGAATTTTAAAAAAATGCTTTTAATTGCAATAAAAAGTTATAGCCAATTATGCACAATTTTTTTATGAAAACGTACTTTGTCGAAAACCAAAAAATTATCTGGTACTTCCCGTTGACCTGGAGTTGTGAAATTTGGCAAGAAGTAAGAACTTATAGCACATATATAAGAATAAATCTGAAAACTAGTAAATTATATGCAGATCATTGGAAAAAATATTATCAACTGTAATTCGTTGCCTACTAAATGTGTGTGAGCAACCGCTTATATACGTTTGTCAACTTAAACGGCAGGAGTAAAGTTACAATAATTGAAAACCATGCATTACGTTTGGATTACGGAACCCTCGGTGTGCGAGTCGGACTCGCACTTGGCCAGTTTTTTAAATAACTGTACTCCTCTACTACTATACTATTACTACTACCTCCAAACAGAATTGTTTTTTATTACTTTAATTTGCCAATCATTATGAGGTACTTAATAATTATGCTTTTCTATTTTTAATTGACTACCTGTAACCTTAATGACCCAAAGGAACATGTAAGATGGGAACTATTTAACTTAGTGGAGCTTATCGCTCGAGAAAGATAATTTTATAACAACAAAGAGAATAAATGAGCATATTACTTTTTAGCAAAGTGTGGTTGGCGAGTAAGTATCAAGCTGTTACTATGTTATATTGAATTACCTAGTCTAACCATAAGTTCTGTTCCAAAGAAAAAAAATATTTTTTTTTGCAAATAACATTTATTACTTTTATGGCCGGCGCAGACAAACGATTTTTATCCGCGGCTTAGACAAAATTACGCTCCGCGAATAAAAAGCCCCCGCGGATTTACTGCGCACCCAACGCACACGGTGACCGATCATTTGTTGCCCTGAACTAACTCACTTTCGAGTGCACAACACGGACTAAAGTCTTCCGTGTGCGTTGCTTCGCCTAGTCACTAGAATTTTATTTCTTTCGGGGACTCCCGCGTACTTTTGTCTGGTCTACTCTCTGCATATGCTCGGTTATTCCGACAACTTTTTGTAGGAGGTACTTTTAATCCCACGTTAGTGTTACTTCATACAGTTGCAAGGATTCTATTTTAGCGGACAAAAAAGTCCCCAGACGAGGGATTTTAGTCCCTAGTCTGCGCAGGCTAGTGTGTTAATTTAATACACAAATATAAAACAATTAAAAATATAAAAAGCTTATTCGAAATGGCCTCTATTGTCTGCATTACAGTCCTCTAAACGTTATCAATAGAAGCACGCTCTCTTTACACAGGGAAATTCATCACTGTCAATCGTATGGATTGTTTCAGGGACTCCAATTAATAATGGCGTTTAGAGCAGGCTGTACTCTCTAAAATTTTTTTTTTATGGTATAGGGGGGCAAACGAGCAGTTGTAGCCATTTTCATGACTACCGACGCCCATAGACATCCGCATAGAGACTATACAGATGCGCTGCCCCCCTTTCTCCTCCCACCTCCATGGGCCACCGGCTACTTACACACCGCACGAAACGCGACAGCACAGCTGTCACTTCACGCCGGTCTCGTGTAAGCGAGAGGTACCTCCCCGGTCGTGCCGGCCCAATTCGGCTGCATGCAAGCATACAGCGTGGCACTACCTCTTTCTAAAACTGACTATAAATAATAATCCAGCGAATTAAGATCAGGACGAGACGACGGCCAGTCTTCAGCTCTGATGAATAACCAAGACTGCGTGGACCGAGCTTAATGACCCGGCGCCGAGTCTTGCTGGAAGGACCATACTCGGTTATTAAAAATGGTGTTATTAAGGGGCTTAACTACGTTCTGAAGAATGGTATCTTGATACACTTATCCTGATGTGTTGATACTTTTTTAACAGAAATATGGCTATGTCATTCCCTCTTAGCTAACACCCCACCAAATAATCACTTAAGTCGGATAATGCCCACGATGCATTCTGTTGACTAATAGGGAAGCTTCCTTAGAGCTTTGAGCATAAATACGGTAATTTTGTTAAAATGTTGCTCAATTATAAAAAAATTCTCATCCGTAAACAATTTTTTTCTGTGAACTCCCTGTTCGTACCGCTTCAGTAGTTGTTTCGATTTTACCACCCATCTTTAATTTATCAGTTCAGAAATGACCAGTTTCTTCTAGGCTACTAGACCAGATCTTATAGGCTACAGGTCCTAAGTCATCTACTTAAAATACGTAACGTAGTCCTAGGTGCTATCTTTATTACCCGATATAAAATCTTTTGCTTTCGGACAGGATTTTTTCGAATTCTTCGTACAAACACTACGTAGACGGCCAGATCTTTCTCTGTCATAAATAGAAGAAGTCTAATTGTACCTATTAATAGCCCGTTACACACAAAAATTACCAATAAGAAGTGTATGGAGAGTATTAAAAATTGCATTTGGCTCCATACCTACTTTGTGTAATGCAATCACAGTGATTCTGTTCTCTTTATCACCCAACTCCATTTTAATTTCGCTAAATATTGCACAATGTATTGGTGCCAAAATGAGAAAACACAATGAATAATCGTATGAAAATGACAGATTACAAATTCAAATGATATATTTTGTTTTATTTTTTATTATATTTATGGGCAAACTAAGTATATAAAGAAGATGTGCAGTAACATAATTTATCGAACTTTGCCCGGATCCAATCTCACTTAAAGTTTTTGTGTGGGTTGTATTTTTGGTTATTTCATATTTAGTGATCGGAAAGCTAAGATGTATTTTAGTAAAAGTAATAATCGTGTCCCATATAATTCAGCTTTCGGTAGATTTCCAACTTTTGATCGTTCGATAGAAAGATAATGAATTAATTTCTTGACGAATAAAAAATCTCTTTGTCTGCTATGATATCATCAAAGGGTCATAAGGGGTTGCCGCTGTCGGCCCTGTCTACATTTTTATGTGCTATTTATGTGGTAGCGCGTGTGTATTTTATTATTACCACATATTTCTCACTACGCTGATTGGATTTATATGATTCAGTTATAGTTGGATAGGTCTTGGCTACTCGAGGGTTTCCTTCTCGAGGGTCCTGGACCGCTTAGATATTTGCGGCGATTATCCCAAACGTAGTATCTACCAGTTGCAAGATAATCTACAGTCTCATTACCCTATTTGTGTAAGTGCTCAAAACACTGTCCTAGGTTTTTCAAGTGAATGACTGACACAAGTCAATCACAAACAAAATAAACGTTATAATTGACCTCTTATAGGGAGAATATATAGCAAGAACTCATACTTTTTAATGTATTTAAAGCATAAAAATCTTACCTGGTATGGAACTTCGGAAATATCAGTGATTATACCTCCGACGATCCTTCCTGCACCACCTCTAGCCGCTGCATCTTCTTCGGCCTTCTTGATTTTGATAGCTTGTGGAATACCAACGTTCCAGTGGTAGTTATAAGCCGACAGATCTTCTACGGAATTAATTTCGCCATTGGCGAAAACTGCCAGCGCCAAAACAAGAACGCCAATTAAGACCTTCATGGTGAATGTTATACAGAGTAACGTTATTGTCCCCTTTTATATAATTACTATAAAATGATAAATCTTATCAATTGAAATAAATTTTAATTTATCTTTCAACATGAATTTAATCCGCTTAATCGATATCAGATCAGACATTTTACATGATTTATCGAGAATTATGTACTTACATATTGCGTCAAATGAAAGATTGATGGTTTACATGACAAATGAAAATTGTAAAGACGGATGCTAATAAGTATATGATGAGCAATCCAATTTGTAACCATGTCTTATAGGCAAATCCTAGTAACTTAGACCATGTCATGTCATTCTGACAATGAAATCAAAATAAATATTACACTCTTTGTAATTCACAATTGTGTATTAGGAACGCCTTTTATTGTAATAAGGATCGTAAGAATATCGAAATATTGGCATTCAGTTGAAATTTCGTTGCATAGTAAATTATTTATGAACTTTAGTGACTCGATTTTATCGCTTGTTCGATAGTTAGGTAGTCAGTTTTGCTGTTGTGTTGTATAAAAAAAGATTATAAAAAGACGTTTGAAAGGTTTTTTTTTGTAGTGGGTAATCCTCATTGATAGCCTAGCCGCCCGGGGTGGTAGCTGGGTTATGCCGGACTTCAGCAAGGTGCGCCAGAAAACACAAAGGCACGCCTTACTTTCAAGGAGCTTTCCGGAAAAAAAAAAGAAACAAATATTTCCCTTTACAATATTAGTATAGATGTGTAAGTTTCCGGTAGCCCATTGAGGAAGGAAGAAAAAT
>LUGF01027590.1:34506-51228 GCA_001625245.1 Calycopis cecrops | reverse complement strand
CTACAGTATCTATACAATAATTCTGGCATAATAATATGTTATCAAAACAATTTTTCATTCCTTATAACAGTAATTACAATAAATTATACCTAATCATATACATAATACGAATATATCTCATAAATTTAATTCATACAAAAAATATCATGGGGCATCACTAGTCGTTGAAAAACTAAAAATCGAATTACGACGGTGACGACGAAATCACGCATAGATCCGCTCTGTAGGAAAGCTAAAGGCTTACTTTCTCTAGTTATAAGTATATCATCTATAGGCTTACTAATGCATATCTAATATTCTCGAGGCAATGGAAGCGGATATTAATTTCATAATAAAAGTATAAAAAATGATTAAAAATAAATTTATAGTGATTAGAAAAAAAGTGTTCTCGGATATATTTTAGATTTTAAAACGTTCATCACATATTAAAGTATAATAAATAAATTATAGCTAACTTGCGAGATTCTCGTCAAAATCTTATGAAAATGAGTATTTTTTTAGCAATAAAACCATCGAGATTTTTTACAGTAATCGTGTTTTTACGTTTAAGCATTTATTTTTGATGAACTGTACTTCAGTAAGTACTGTAATAAAATTTGAATCTCCTAGACCTTATATTTTTTGAGATATGAATCATTGAAAAGTCACATTTGGCGTCAGGTGCCCTCTTAAGTGATTGTAACTTAGATACAGCCACGTGAAGAATAGAATTTATTCGATATAAAAGTAGCCAAAATAAGTACCTAATAAGTTACAGCTAAACACAACTAAAACAAAAGATTAGGATCTACTACAAAAAGCATATTTTCTTCGTTTGTGCAACTAATAACATTAAAGGTGTTTTAGGCAACATAAACTTTAAGAATCTCGATTTTATACATAAATAAGACAATAAATAATTTAAGGTTATGTTATTAATCATGTTTGTAAGTAAGTAGTAAAAATCATCAACTAGGTAACTAACTTAGTAATTTTTTTAAGGTCTTCCCACTATGGGGGAAAACGAGCTTTCAGAGCTATTTTCATGACTACTGTCGCCCATAGATATCCGCATAGATGATATACAGACGCGCTGCCCTCCTTTCTAGTCCCACCTCCATGGGCCACCGGCTACTTACACACGACACGAAACGCGACAGCACAGCTGTCACTTTACGCCGCGCCGGTCTCGTGTAAACTCGAGGTACCTCCTGTCGGTCGTGTCGGTGCAATTCAGCTGCATGCAAGCATGCAGTGTGGCACTACCTCTTACTAAAATTTGTATCTAGTAATTGGCAGTATATCGTAAAACTTTATTGCCTCCCGTGTTACTGTAAACTGTGTTACGGAAGTAAGGATTTTTGAATGTCTTTAGAATCTAGATCCATCTTACTTTCTTTCTTTATAAAATTTGGTTTCACCCGCGTAAATTTCGATCCCGTGGAAATATCCATTTGAAAAATCCCACAGGAACATTTTTGCGGGATAAAAACTATCCTATGTGTTAATCCAAGCTACATTATACTCTATATGAGTGCCAAATTTCATGAAAATCGGTTCAGCAGTTTTTGCGTGAAGGAGTAATAAACAAACAAACATACAAACTTTCGCATTTATAATATTAATAAGAAAAATAAGATTTTAAACGTTTAACATTATACTATACTATATAAGACGTCACTAGGTGGCGATTCATGGTGCAAACAAGTGCAATACAAGTCGCTTGTGAAAGAGCTGATAATAATTATCTAATTTTGATATCAGATAATGAATTTGAAAGACAGAAGTTTTGAGCCGAAAATAAACTACAAAATGGATCATTTTATATACTCAATGATTGAGTCTCTAAAGAATACTTACTATATATATATATATATGTGCACATCCCTATTCACCAGCTCGTTACTTCACGTTTAAATCATACAACAAAACACAACAACAAAACAAATAAACAAACAAACATACAAACTTTCGCATTTATAATATTAGTAGGATAAAAACCCTGGCCCCAAATGTATAATTTAGGTTCATGCCAGACCTACCGGGCACTAGACAAATATACCACTATGCTTGACGTTCAACGAATCAAAATATTTCACGTTTATTTATAGCGTAAAAGTTCAAGATTCCAATTCCAAATATTCACTGAAGCTAAAATTCAAGAGATCAACTACGTCATTTCAACGCGTTGTTAATAATTTGAACCTTATGCCCTTGTATATTACATTTGAAAGTGTATTGGGCGTCGCCATCGCAGAAGTATGCGCGGGCTTACTCGTTACCATTGTAATATCAGTGACAAGTACATGTCAAGTACATTCTTGTAATGAAATGTGTTATTAATCTACGTCACAGGTGAAGTTAATTTCAGTTTGACATGCAGTAGAACAATTACCGTTGGAGTACTGTAGCATGTTGTTTTTCACTCCTGTGTAACTCGGATCGTTACAGATCTTTTTAATTTAATAAGGTGCAGTTGCAAGGTATTTCTCATTTAATGAAAATTCTCAGATGACACAATGTACAGTCCAACGTCTAATTCTGGCAGTTCTTTGACGTAAAATTTTTAACGGAAGTTAGAACCATTTGATTAATCATATGATTTTTATTACATATATCAATGTCTATAATAAAAAACACACAAAGAGTAAAAAAATTGACAAATGTCAGTTTATTCCTAGGTTATTACTTGAATAAAGTTATTCTATGTTTATCGATAAAGGGGAATATGACCCGCCAGGTATATACTTAATAACTTGAGCCTATGCTTATGGTGCTATTCCAAGACCTAGTTTTTAGTATTTAAATATTTTTATCAGATTTACATCTGATAAAGTTATTCATATGAAACTTTCTAAATTATTCAATGATACTTCAATATAGTTCAACGAAATTATATAATTGTGGACTGTGACCACTGTCCATACAGATAATATATAATTAATCATAAGCCTTTTGCCGAATGCGAACTGCCATCAGATTGTTTGGGGCTGTCAGGAACAACCAACAATCTATGTATATTACTATTCCATGTATTAGTACAGGTTATTATAATTGTATACTACGCCTGCCACTTGGATTACGTGAATCCGTTTTCTTAACGCAGTCGGTTAAAACGTAGTCTATAGCCTTCCTCGCTAAATGGACTAACTAAAACTGAAAGAATCTCTTCAGCTTTATATTAATAGTATAGAAATAGATATAAATAAATAATAATTTTTTTATAATACAAGGAGGCAAACGAGCAGTCGGAGCCATTTTCATGACTACTGACGCCTATAGATATCCGCATAGTTTATACACAGATGCGTTGCCCCCCTTCCTCCCACCCATATGTGGACTTTACACACCACGTCAGCCTAGCCCCGTGCTAAGTACCATAAGGACTTGTGTTACAGGTACTAAACAGCGGCCTATACTTAATATGTTTTATAAATTTAAGAAATGTTATACCTATATGTAAGATTTTTATTATAGAAATACATAATATAATACATAGATAAACATCCATGACCAAGGCGGGATTCGAACCCGCGACCCCTGGTGCACATGCTCCGCTTTTCCGAGCCCTGTACCACTGCTCCAGCCTGGTCGTCAGATATACTATACTATATTGTCTACCAATAGTGGCCTGTTGATTAAATTTTGACCTGTTGTGTTATGATGATGACAATGCTTGTGCCGGTGCAATAAATAGGATCTGATATATTTTCTTGATATTAGAGAGAAATTTCAGCATCAGATTTAAAGGCTATATGGCGTTAATTGTGGCAATAGTGGTGATATAATATGAATTATGCACAAGGACTCTTTTTTTTTAAGTACAAGGAGGCAGTTGAGCAGTCGGAGCCATTGTCATGACTAACGACGTCCATAGACATACGCATGGAGGTAATACAAATGCGTTGCCCTCCTTCTTCCTCCCACTTCCATGGGCCACCGGCTACTTACACGCCGCATGAAAAGCGACAGCACGGCTATCACTTTACGCCAATATTGTGTTAGCGAGAGGTACCTCCCCGGTCATGCCGGCCCAATGCGGCTACATGCATGCATGTAGCGTGACACTATCTCTCACAAACTTCTATGAATAATTACAAAGTAATATAAAAATAAAATGTTGTTTCGTATAGGCGACGATGAACATACGTATAATTGCTAGAGTATAGAATAAATACAAACACATTTATTGCTTTCAATGATTTAATTTGGGAAATAAATAAATTATTATTGAGAATGGATCCAGTCGACGAATTCGGTGACTCTAGCAAATCCAGCGGGGTAGCCAAGTGTGCAGCCATCCCGGTGACCATAAGAAGTGACACCAACCTGGCGACATAAATAAAAGCATATAACAAAATTAGGAAATTTTTAATTTCCCTCAGCTTATAATCTGTATCTGAGGAGTTTAAGTTATTCTAACTTAGATACAGCCACGTTAATAATAGAATTTATTCGATATAAAAGTAGCCAAAATACATACATGACATGATTAAGTTACAGCTAAACACAACTAAAACTTAAATACAAGATTAGGATCTAGTACAAAAAGCATTTGCATCATGCAAGCATGCAGTGTGGCACTACGTCTTTATAAAAATAAGTATTTAGTGATTGGCAGTATTTCGTAAAAATTCGTTGCCTCCCGTGCTACTTTAGACTGTGTTAGCTTTAAACTGAAGTAAGGATATTTGAATATCTCTAGACTCTAGATCCATCTTACTTTTCTTTTTTTATGAAATATAAAAGCCCTGGCCTCAGAAGTATAAGTTAGGTTCATGTCAGACCTACCGGACACTAGACCCACTATGCTTGTTGTTCAACGAACCCAAATATTTCATAACGTTTATTTATAGCGTAAAAGTTCAAGATTCCAATTCCAAATATTCACTGAAGCTAAAATACAAGAGATCAACTACGTCATTTCTACGCGTTGTTAATAATTTGAACCTTATGCCCTTGTATATTATTACATTTGAAAGTGTTATGAGCGTCGCCATCGCAGAAGTATGCGTGGGCTTACTCGTTACCATTGTAATATCAGTGACAAGTACATGTCAAGTACATTCTTGTAATGAAATGTGTTATTAATCTACGTCAAAGGTAAAGTTAATTTCAGTTTGACATGCAGTAGAACAATTACTGTTGGAGTACTGTAGCATGTTGTTTTTCACTCCTTTGTAACTCGGATCGTTACAGATCTTTTTAATTTAATAAGGTGCAGTGCAAAGTATTTCCCATTTAATGAAAATTCTCAGATGACACAATATACAGTCCAATATCTAATTCTGGCAATTCGTTGACGTCAACATTTTAACGGAAGTTAGAACGACTTGATTAGACATAATATGATTATTATAACATTAATCAATTTAGCTGAAAAAATTGGAATTCCTCAGTAGATGACAAGTTAAAATTATGTGTACTCTGGAGGGACAAAAGAGCTATCGGTGCCGTTGGGAGATCACCGACGCCCGTGATTATGCAAATTTATTGTACATGGGTCATATGATTTTTTACAGTATAGGATGGCAAACGAGCAAGCTGAGACTTTTGATGACTGTTGACGTCACATCCGCATGGAGATTATAATATGAGTTGCCTATTTCCTCCTCCCTCTCCAGCCCACGCATTTCGCGTGGTGTGCGAGTTGTTGGAACTCCCTGGACAAAAAGCGATAGCGGAGCTGTTTGTAGCGGTATCGTGCAACTAGTAATTTGGCTGCAAAGCACTTTATAACTTCGTTATACGATGTAAAAACTATCTAATTTGACAGTATCACGTACCAGAATTCTCTCCTGTTGGTCTCGTTCATTCGTTCGTTCTACGGCCAGTGGGCCTCCGGAGTCTCCGCCACAGGTGCTCCTGCCTCCAGCGCCGCTGGTGCACAGGTTGGTGGCGTGGACGAAGGCGCTGCCGTATACACTCTCGCACACTTGGTTGGCGACGATGTCCAACCGTACAGAGCTGATGCGCTGTGTAAGACCAATGCTAGCGCCTGAAAAAAATATAATCTGACTCTTACCGTAGGTCGGTTCGTTTTTGAATTCGGAACATATTCCGAATTTAATTTAGAAATGCATAGTTTCTTCTTCTAACGTTGTAATTATAATACAGGTACTAACCTCTGTGAACTTAGCATGCAAAGTGTCCATAATGATTATTTTTTTATTGAAACGTATTTCAAATCGTTTGTACCGGATTGCACCAACTTTTTTTTTGTTTGTACCTCAATATTTAATGAGGGCCCTGTAGGGCCCAGCATGCATTAGCCTTCGATTTTGCTGAAATTTGGTAGGTATATTAAGAAAAGCCTAAAATTGATTGTACCAAAAATATATTTTTTTTGGGCCATCTGAAACTTAACAATAGGCTTCAAAAACTAATTTCCTGTATTTTATGCAAATAAAGGATTGATTGTACCTTAGGCAAATCGATGCATGCTATCATATGATGATATGCATGATATGCACTAAATCCTATTCCAACTATTTCACCAGGTTTGGTTGTTTGTACCTCAAAGGAATAGGAGCTGGAGCCCAGAAAATGCCAAACTTATTTTTCCGCAAATAAATGATTGTACCTGCGCCAAATCGATGCATGCTATTATACGGGGGTATGCAAACCGTGGATCAGGTATACGGTCAGCAAATTTATTAGATTTCGTCGTTTGTCCCTCGAAGGTTTGGCAACTGGGGCCCAAAAACTAAAGATTTTGTAGAGTTTTGCCGATTTTCAACATTCAATGGTCAGCTACTTCACCGAAACGATGTATGCTATTGTATGATGACATGCACGATATGCAATAGGCCCCATTACAGGTATTTGACCAGGTTTGGTCGTTTGTGCCTCAAAGGAATAAGAGCTGGGGCCAGCGCCGGATTAAGCTCTGGCGGGGCCCGGGGCTGGGAGTAAAAAAGGGGCCCCCTAATGGACACAAAAATTATCGTCATAGTATAATATCATAAAATGAATAGTATAATTACTTGTACTTTGAGTAACAAAAAAAATGCATATTATTAATGTCCACAACTATACTGTATGTATTTTTATAAGTTTTCACGTATTCCTGAAGTATTTCAGCATTACATTTCGGTAATTTGCAATTATGTGATTGAAATTCAATGATATCGAGAAATAATTTTAGATTTCAGTAGCTTTAAACAAACAGCCGCAAGTATGTAGATACCTACTAGTTCAACAAGTTGTCTTTGTTTATCAAAGTAATGTAAAATGTTACTATAAACTATGTCAGAAATGCTTCCCTCTGCCTGCGCAGTAGTAATTTTGTGATGCCCTTTTTGAAATACAGAAAGTTACAAACTCGTCAACGGCTTTTGATACTACTGTATTTTGAGTAGCTTAGAACTTTTCCCAGCTAAGAAGTAGTCCAAATTTTGGAAATTTTGGAGAATGGCGATAATGCAAAACTTCTAATAACGATCCCGACAATGATTTTTGTCAGGAGAAAAAGATCACGTCAACGCCAAGGCCATTTTGTTACCGCGCGCGAGTTACTATCGATTTCAGAGTCGCAGGGAGATGGAGCTGTCGGGCCGTTTGACCATTATAATAATACTTAAATTAGTTATTATAATCTCTCTCATATGGGGGTGCATGTCTTTCAATCGAGAGAGAGAGAGATCGGTACCCCTTTCGACCCCAAGCTGCCCGACGAAAAATCATAGCAATCAGATGATGCGTTATTGGACTTCTCTTCGTTTCCGCAGCATTAATTCATGTCCGAATGGAACTACCCAGAAGATGCTGCCACCTTGTCGTGGTTGGTGGGATTGCGTGGCTTTTCTCTATGATCCCTGAGGGTATGCAGGGCAGGACTAGTTATACCGGACAGACTTGGTGGGAGAGGCCAGACTAAGAGCAGCTTGACTCGGGGTACTCCCCCGTCCCTCTGAATCAGCAGAGGGTGGCGTGGATTGGAATAAGTAGCGGGTCCGATTTGGACATTGGTTACAGGGGCCTAGGGGCAGGTTTGCAATCTGACCCCATTGTATAGTTCGGACGTCGTAGTGGAGACTATTCAATGGCAGCCAGACCGTCTCCAAAGAGGATAAATCTGGCCTTCTCAGAGACCTTTTTAGATTCGGGACCCTCAAATTACAGCCGCCTGCACCCGCAGGGGCTTAGTCGATATTGCACTCCCAAATGTCGAGTCCGACATTGGCCTAAGGGCCACCCGGGCTCCTAGGTATCATACCTAAATGTATTTCCCAGTCAACTGCGTCAAAAAACAAGGTCCAAAAAGAAAGAGAATCTCAAAGCTACCACAATAACTTAGAGAACGTCTGTTGTGCTATGTAAGGTTAAGCGTTGAGATAAAGCAGCAGCTTGTAAGAAGAGGTACCTAAGGGTGCCAGGGATTAACGAATAATATGATGCTTCTGGGTCCTTTGCATATTCCAGTTTTTTTTAAACTGGATAGGCTTGCGTTTGGTCACTGTCTCACCTGGTGGAAAGTGTAGATTTGGCCGACGATGGGGCACGTATGCCTAGAAGGTACATATTCACCCTCGATTTAAAGATTTCCAGGTTATAGATGTGAGGGACAGACGTTGATAGAATTGGCTTATGTTCGGTTTTTAGGGAGCTAGGATGCTTTTTATTTTGCCAATTTTACTCAAATGTAAGATCCATTTGGGTGAAATTGGCAAGGTAAAAAGGCTTCTTGTTGTAACGATAATAATTACCGTGGTATATTGAGTGTCGTTACATTCTAGGATCGTCTGTTATTTGTATCTCTCATCAGATCAAAATTCCTTAGCCTGAAGTCTTAAAATGACATTCCTTCTTTGCCATTGCCGAATGCACTTTTAACAAACCACTTATTAAACCATTAAATAAGTAATTTATTTAAAAAATAGACTTCAAAAAGTACCTATAAAATAAATATTATTTCAAAAATTTGAATAGCAATGGCTAATGTTGTGATATATTATTTTTTATGCATTTAATAGTTGAGATGTAATGCTTTTTTGTCACACTAATTCTCGTACATTTAATATTGAATACTAATAAATAGTTATTGCAATAATTTGTCCTTGTTGAATTTGAAATCTGATTTAATATACTTAGGTATATTTTTTATTACTTTTAATATTTGAATATTAGTTTTCCTGACACATGGGGCCCCCTTGACTCGCGGGGCCCGGGGCTATAGCCCCCCCTAGCCCCCCCCTAGATCCGGCGCTGGCTGGGGCCCTCAAAATACCAAATTTACTTTTTCCGCAAATAAATGATTGTACCTGCGCCAAATCGATGCATGCTATTATATGGGGTTATGAAAACCATGAAATTTCAGCAAAATCGAAGACTAATGCATGCTGGACCCTACAGGGCCCTCATTAAATATTGAGGTACAAACAAAAAAAAAGTTGGTACAATCCGGTACAAACGATTTGAAATACGTTTCATTAAAAAATAATCATTATGGACACTTTGCATGCTAAGTTCACAGAAGTCAGGTACTAGGTATATACCGGGTGTTCCAGACCACCCGTCCAGGCTGATTATTTCGAAAAGTTTCAAAAAAAAATCAAAACAAAAAAATACGTGTCAAATATTTTTTGAAACTCTATCAAATCATACCAAAACACCCCTCACCCCCAACCCTCTGTTAGGGGTAGGGGGTGCAAATTTAAAAATTCAAATGGAAACCCGTATTTCTTTTGCAGATTCGGATTCATCATGAAAAAAGACAAACATTTTGTCTGGAACATTTTTTAGATTCGCCATAGATGGCGCTGCAATTGACAAAAAAACGATTTTCTTTGATTTTGACAAAAATCAAAGTCAAAAACAAAAATAAAAACAAAAACAAAACTAAAACCATGAATAAAAACAAAAACAAAACAGAATTAGTTCAAAAGCAAAACAAAAACAAAAATAATCTCCGATAAAAAATCCGAATCTGCAAAAAAAATACGGGTTTCCATTTGAATTTTTAAATTTGCACCCCCTACCCCTAACAGGGGGTTGGGGGTGAGGGGTGTTTTTGGTATGATTTGATAGAGTTTCAAAAAATATTTGACATGTATTTTTTTGTTTTGATTTTTTTTGAAACTTTTCGAAATAATCAGCCTGGACGGGTGGTCTGGAACACCCGGTATATACGTATAAAAAAAATATGTTCAAAATAGTTTTTTTAGAACAAAAGGCGGGCCGACTTGTTTTACGGCTATAGTTATAATTTATAAATTCATAATATAAATGAATATTCGTTTCCATTTTTTAGGGTTCCATACGCAAAGGGTAAAACGGGACACTGTTACTAATATTTCTCTGTACGTCCATCTGTCACCAGGCTGTATCTCAGGAATTGTGATAGAAGGTTAAAATTTTAAAATAATATTCTCTGTCAATGTGTCAATATTCATCTTCTTCTTTTTTTTTGTATATTATTAAACTGTCTTCTATGCCCATTAGCCAATATATAAAAATAATATTATTAAATTTTAGTGAAATTGTATTATGTTATAAACTTTATGTGCTTAAGTATAAATATGTAATTTGTATGTACGTTCGCGTTGGTACGACCGTGCAGTCACAGGCGGCTCAAGCGGAAGATCGGCGCTGACATATTAGGCCAGCAAACGCCGAGCTTGAGACCAATTTGCACCCATCTTATTAATTATGTTCCTTCTAGTCACATGCCAGAAACTCTACCTACTACTAGGTATGGTCGTTTATTAAAAAAAATAGATTGAACTAACCGTCACTGGTAGCTCCAAATCCGGAGGCAAGAGCGGTATATCCAACGAAGTCTTTAGAAGTATAATCCCTCGGTAAAGCGATGGGCTGGATCGAGTCTGGAAAGTAATAAAAGAAGTTAAAATATTTTTTTAATGAGACTCATCATTTTGAAGCCTAGGTTGCGTGATGCAGCAAATCAGGCGTCTTGTTTCATTAAAAGAACATAAATCACTAATGTTTGAATCTGCATTAAAATTGTTACTTTGAAATTTTAACGCCGATTCAAACATTAGTGATTTTCTCTCCGCTCCAACTTGTGTATGTGTGAGACACACAATTCTATTATTATGCACTAGCAGTGTTAACACCACAGCTGTCCCGACAGACGTTGTCCAGTTACAATTGCATACTTTGTTATCATGGTGACGTGTTATGTTACTTTAGTAGGAAAAGTTAGGATTTTTCAACCCGTTTTTAAATATTTCTGCACCATTTTTCAAATATATTGCTACATAATATAAACCTTGGACCTGTCATAACGGACGCAAAAATAAAAAACAGATGTTAACCAATTTGCCGCAGTCCTTCGATGCTATGGGCTTAGCAATATTTAGGGGTTTCGTCTTATATCTAATATATAAAATTCTCGTGTCACGGTGTGCGTGATTGAACTCCCCAAAAACGGCTGGACCGATTCTCATGAAATTGCGATACTCGATTGTGCGCATATTAAGTAAGTCTGAGAATCGGCCAACATTTATTTCTCATCCCGATATTCCCACGGGAGGGAAGGTTACGCGGGTGAAACCGCGAGGCGCATCTAGTAATATATAAAATTCTCGTTTCACAATGTTAGTTACCATACTCCTCCGATACGGCTCGATTGATTGTCATGAAATTTTGTATGTATAACGGGTAGGTCTGAGAATAGGACAACATCTATTTTTCATCTCCGAAACTGCGGAGCGTAGTTAGTTTTAAATAATGTTAATACATTATAATAAGTAGTATAATGTTAATACATTATAATAAAGATGTTGGCAGCCTTATTCACTATTCTGTAACGCTATTGCTAAGGGAGCAAAATATATACCTACTACCCTCAGCGTCATGACGCCAGTTACAATTTTTAGCCTTATTTAGCCTTCGGCCTTGTTTGCCAGTGAAAAAAATACTTACGTGTGAAAGTCACGGATTCGACACGAAGAACGGCAATGTCGTTAGCTGCAGTTGCGGGATTCCATTGAGGGTGCATAGTCACGTCAGTGGTAGTTCTGCGCTCGCCACCAGCGAAGATCGTGTTGGTTCCAAAAGCAGCAGTGAAACTGGTAGCGGTGAAAGTTCCATCCCAATTGCAATGAGCGGCTGTCAGAACGCGGTTGTGGGTGATGACGCTGCCACCGCAAACCGAAGTGAGGATCCATAAGAGAGTGATGACGAGTCCAACCTGTGAACAATTTTAAGAATTCATATTACAAATCTAACCGACCAAATCAACCAATGCATCATGACATACAGCTCCGAAACGTGGACACTCATGGTACGACTGGTCCACCAATTTAATGTTGCTATGAAAAGCAGAGATCTGTGGCAGAGCCGATGATCGTTGGGGTTCTAGAGTGGAGCCCGCTCAATTGCAAAGGTAGTGTAAGACGCACCGTGACTAAATGGAGCGACGACATACGCAAAGCTGTGGGCAGGAAGTGGGAAAGGGTAGCCGAAGATCGAGACCATTTGTGTGCTATGGGAGAGGCCTATGTCCATGAATGGACTGCAATATGCTGCTGCTGCTGATGATGATATTGGAAATGATATAGATAAATTGATAAGTGGCTGAATTAATAATTTTTTTTCAAATGAAACCCAATGAAGCGTGTAAAGTTTTGATTTACTAGGATAACCATGTCGTCATAAAGCAACTGTAACCCGAATTTCGCTGTTTCGGAACGGAGGTAACAACGTTTTGATTTACACATTTCATTTTTACTAACATTATCCACAGCTGCAGTACTGCCTGTTCTGAAAAGGCATGCTATTCTATAAATTACTTAGTCTGGCCATAAATACTGTTACGATTAAATATAAAAAAATATTACATATGAATTTGGAATCTGTAACTTTTAATACGATTGTTCATTGTGTTTTCCCATTTTGGCGCCAATACATTATACAATATTTTGCTATATCAAATTGAATGGAGGTGATAAAGAGAACAGAATCGCTGTGATTGCATTTCATAAAGTAGGTATGGAGCCAAATGCAATTTTTAAAGCTCTCCATACACTTGGAATTAGTCAAATGTTTGTGGACCGGGCTATTAATAAGTATAATGAGACTTCCTCTGTTTGTGGCAAAAAAAAAATCTGGCCGTCCTCTTAGTGTTTATAAGAAAAAGGTGGCCGAAGCCGTAGGGGAAAGAATTCGATGAGATCCTGTCCGAAAGCAAAAGATTTTATCTCGGGAAATATGGATAGCGATTAGAACCATGTCGCGTATTTTAAGAGATGACTTAGGACTTGCAGCCTATGAGAGAAGCGCTGGTCATACCTTAACTGATAAATTAAAGATGAATAGGGAGGTAAAATCGAAACAACTACTGAAGTGGCATGCAAAGGGAGGTCACAGAAAAAAATTGTTTACGGATGAGAAATATTTTACAATTGAGCAACATTTTAACAAAAAAAAATGACCTATATTTATGCTCAAAGCTCTAAGAAAGCTTCTCAATTAGTTGACAGAGTGCAACGTGGGCATTATCCGATTTCAGTGATGGTTTAGTGGGGTGTTAGCTATGAAGGAATGACTGAGCCATATTTTTGTGAAAAATGTATCAAAACATCGGCATAAGTGTATCAAAATACCAATCTTGAGAAGGTAGTTAAGCTCTTAATAACACCATGTTAAATAACCAAGTATTTCAGTAAGACTTAGCGCCGGGTCATAAAGCTCGGTCCACGCAGTCTTGGTTGGAAGCGAACTTCTCGAGTTCATCAAAGCAGAAGACTGGCCGTCGTCTAATCCCGATCTTAATCTGCTGGATTATTATTTATGGTCAGTTTTAGAGAATACAGCTTGCTCTAAACGACATGATAATTTATAGTCCCTAAAACAATCCATACGATTCGCAGTGATGAATTTCGCTATAGAAAGAGTGCGTGTATTATTGATTACTGGCCTCAACGTTTAAAGGAGCCAATGGAGACCACTTCGAATTAGCTTTTTATATTTTTAATTGTTTTATATTTGTATATTGAACTCACATACTGCAAAAGTAATAGATGTTATTTGGAATTAAAAAAATATTTTTTTCTTTTTAACAGTACTTACCTATGGCTAGACAAGATATATTTTTTGTGTTAACTAATTGTCATTATCATAATTAATATTATTAAATTATGTCTGAAAATTTACGAGCAAATGTTTCATTCGAATTTGAGCACGTCTCTGAGTGCATGTTAAGCCGTCAGTCTGCGCCTGATTTCTCTTCAAATATCGCAAATAAACATATTATTGCTGCGCGAATGGCTCGTCACTAAAAAGGTGGGCCACTGTAGCCAAAATTCTGCTAGAACGACATTATAATTATTTTTTATAATATACCAAGGGGCAATGGGGCTACCACCATCCATCAACTTCCACAAGTGCCGAGGTTTTGGAAGCGGGATGCCGGCGTATCTTTGAAGAATGACAGATACCAACGGCGACAGATTCTACAGTAAAGTTGAGCGCGAAAACAAATAGTCCCTAACACTTCGAGCCATTACCGCCGACTTAGCGTAAGCGACATTTTTTCGAAAATGCTTTTTTTATCGTAATCGACATTTTAAACCATAACGGACCTTGCTCTATCATCATTTCCCGTCTAGATACGTTACTTTTTGAGATATAACAAAAGCTAATTTTATCTTAAGCACAACTATTTATCCAATATTAACGTTACCGACAATATCAATATTTATCGTAAATTACACAACTAATCATTAATTTTAGTGCAACCGACCCCGCTTTTTGTCGTAACCGACACAGTCCATGGCGATCGCGTCGGTTAATATAAATAAAGTATCTTAAATACGTTGAAACCTAAGAAATTTCCATACCCACTTATTGTCTTTTTGTGACGAAGGAAGTAGGAAGAGGGAAGGAGGGTAATGCATCTGTATAATAAATGTGTGTGGATGTCTATGGGCATCGGAAGTCGTCAAAAAGTTTCGATTGCTCGTTTGCTCATTATACTATAAAAAAAAAAAATAATTAACCGCTTACTATGTAGCTGCCGTGTGTAGCACAATACATTTCATGTCATCTATCCTTAGAAATAGTCATGATGTTTTTAATTTTAATATGAAATAAAACTAAGAAATTACTTAATTAAGTTGTTTTTTATAGCATAGGGGGCAAACGAGCAGTTGGGTCACTAGATGTAAAGTGATCACCAACGCCCACAGACATCCGCAAAATCAGAGGTCTAACAGACGCGTTGCCGACCTTTGAGGAAAGAATACGCTCTTTTCTTGAAGATCCCTAGGGCGTATCGAACCGGAAATACCGAGAGGGGGGGAACTGATTCTAAATTGAAATGGTGCGCGGGATGAAATTGCGCTTATAGCGCACAAAAGTGGTCTTCGGAGGATCTAGGTGGCGACGGTGGAATTTGGAATTTCGGCGCGAAGTCCTATAGTAGAATTCAGCTGCGGGTATTAATCCGAACAATTCCTCGCAACACTCCCCGTGGTAAATACGATAGAAGATCCACAGCGAGCTGACATCTCTTCGTAAGGCAAGAGTATCATGCTGGCGGGAGAGACACTGGTTATCGAAGATTCGAGTCTCTCTTAGTTGTATACGGTCAAATGGAATGAGCTGATATTGCGGGGCTCCCGCCCAAAGGTGAGAGCAGTACTCCATGTGCGGTCGGACTTGGCGATTCGAAAAGTTGCAGTCAATGGGCTGGTGTGTAGTACGGCTTCGTCCTGCCGATCACACCTAGCTTTTGCGACGCTAATTTAGCCTTCGCTTCCAAGTGACCGCGAAACTGAACGTTACCCGATATCTCGACGCCCAGTATTCCAATGCTAGCTGTAGCTATGAGGGGAGTATTCTGGAATCGAGGAGACAAGACAAAGGGTGTTAATTTAGCGAGAAAATTGTGTTTTTTAGGGTTGAATTGGACTAAATTTAGTCGGCCCCGTTCCGAAACATCGCATAAGCTCGACTCGATTTCAGACACAAGTTTGTTCCGGCACTCGTTGACTTGTTCCCGTGAAATATTGACGCGGCTAGTGTATAGTGCGTCACCGGTGCTATCTGTATAGCAATTAATGCTATCGGTTTCAAGCATGTCATTTATATGCAAGGGAAACAGAGTGGGTGACAGAACACAGCCTTGTGGAACGCCAGCATTGACACACATGAGGTCGGAGCATGCACCGTCGAATACGACCTTAATGCTCCGGTCTGTCAAAAAGCTGGCGATTCAGTCGCAAAGTTTCACAGGTACCCCAAAAGCAGGAAGATTGAAAAGAAGAGCTTTGTGCCAAACCCGATCAAAGGCTTTCGCTATATCCAGACTAACCACCAACGCCTTCCCCTTTAATTCAACAGCTTCCGCCCATAGGTGCATTAGGTAAGTTAAGAGGTCACCACCAGAGCGACCCAACAGCAGAGAAACAGTACTGACGATCGCTGAGCAGCTGGTGTTCCTCTATTTACCGCAGGAGCTGGCTGTTGATTTCCAGTTCCATGGGACGATTCCAATAGAGTAGGAGTACCGGAAAAGATGGGTTAAGACAGGTGTCTACTCGGGGGCACATCTATTAGTATTGGAAACTTGTGTCTCTGAACTCTGTTAGACAAAGTCTCGAAATGGGGACGACTTAATTTAGTCCAATTTAACCCCACTAAGACACAAGTTTGCGTGTTTACCACTAAAAAAACCCCATTCGACGTATATCCTCGTCTTCAGAATACTCTTCTAATAGCCTCAGCTATATCGGTATACTTGGTGTCGACATATCGAGTAACGTTCAGTTCCGC
>LUGF01027590.1:3302-24787 GCA_001625245.1 Calycopis cecrops | reverse complement strand
CATTTTAGAAAATGTTTTATATGTACGAAAGAATATTTCTGAATTCAATGAGAAGAGTGCTAATCATGATAGAAATACTAGGAACAGGCACAAACTAGATGTACCATTTCATAGACTGAGCAGAGTAAAGAATTCCTTTAGGGGTCAATGTATACGCCTCTACAACAAAATCCCAGAAAGCGTTCAAAAACTCTCAATCAACAAATTTAAAAAAGTAGTTAAGGAACGCTTGTGTGGTAAGGGATATTACAAAGTAATAGATTTTATGATTGATACCGCACCTTGGGAATAGTACCCTCCTCCCAGGCTACTTCTATACAAAAATAAATGTAAATTATATATTTTTTTAATGTATATAAATGAAGAATTTATAATGAAGAATGTATAATGAAGAATGTATAATGAAAAAAATGAATGAGGCCCGCTGAGTTTGTTTCGCCGGTTCTTCTCAGGACAGGGCTAGGGTTGAACCGGTGGTAGATGAAAATTTTTGACGTTCAAAAAGCAATTTTTCAAATTCTATTTTGAATAAAAATATTTTGATTTTGATTTTGACTACCTCTTAAACATTTCAGAATAGCTCAGAATTTAAGGGGTTATTTTTTGAACTTCCCCTCACGTCTCGTCAGGTAGGGTATACCGACATTTCAGACATTTCAGATATAGTTTCCATAGCCAACCAAATGGTGTCTTCATCCATCCATCCATCCAGCAACAAGGCACCTTTAGTGTGACATACATGTTAACCCATTCGTCCTCTAGCTGGTTTCTCTGCGATAGTGCCGTGCTGGACTGCCGTATCAAAGAACCTGCTTCTACGTGCTTGTCATTGAAAGAGCTGATAGTGTTGAAAATATTGTAATGATAGTAAATTATTGGCTATAATTAAAAAAATTAGATCCTTATCTTTCCGTTGGATTATATTTTATACTATCAGATGAGTTATTTATAGCTGTATTATACGCCTTAGATAGTTAGTTAGTAGGTAAGTTAATTTCATTGACTAATATTATGTTTAAAATATTGAATAAATTTAAAATAATGTTTTTATTTATTTCCTACCCCTCTCGGCATAGATCTACAAAATATTTAAGACATCTTTCTAAAAATATAGTAAATGTGAAAGTTTGAACGAGTGATTGTTATTCATTCTTAGATATAGATTATAATCTAGGATAATAATCTTTTTTTTTTCTGAAAAACAAATCGTTCCCTCGGGATAACGCTAAGCCAAGCTAATAACATAACAGGGTACGCTGGTATTCCATATGATTCGGTATTTAAGTGGCCGGTGGGGATGACCTCAATGCGGATGTCTATTGACGCCGGTAGTCATGAAAATTAATCCAACTATTCGTTAGACCCCTACTGTACAAATATAAGAAAATAAATTTTCAAAATGATAATTAACAAAACCTGGCAAGTAATTAGCTACTTATAAAAAATTACTAATAATTTGAACTTTAAAGTCTTTATTTTAAATATCTGCCTGTACATTTACTGGGGTGAGGTTGTTCCTAAGCCCATTAAAAGCCTTTAACTTGCGCAAAACATTTTTCAAATTCATGTTCCATTGTTAGATTTCATTTCAATTCAATAAATACCGAACGGATTCTTGAAAGTGAATTTCTTTATTTTATTTGGTTAGTCCCAATATTAATTTAAATTTGTCTTTTCAGGTAAATTTAATATTAAATAAGATAAACTTGGTTTCTTGAACCTATTTTAGAAGAACTAGATAAATAATTGCCAGAATTTTAACTTGAAATTTGGGAACGAATACGTATACGAGTACATAGAGGTTTCCGAGGTCGTATTTAACCTTTCATCTTTTTTCTTGGGAAACATAGTAATATATTCTAGGGGAAGTACCACTCGCTTACGATACCGGCGTAAAGTGACAGCTATGTTGTCGTGTTTCGTGTGGTGTGTAGGTAGTCGGTCCATAAGGGGGGGAGGAGGAAGGAGGGCAACGTATCTTTATAACATCTATGCTCATGGCTATGGGCTATTAGGCTAGTCATTAAAACGGCTCTCTCCTCGTTTGCCGCCTTATAAGAAAGCACTTATTTTTAAATTACCAATAATTATCCATAAAAATCTCATTCGACTTTCAAATATATTCATCGAAGCTGGCAGGGATACAACCAGTGAATTACGCTTGTTTTAAGTTAAGTAGTAATGTATCTAGGTATCATTTGCGTATCAGTTTATCGGTATCTAATCAGGCGTCGAAATTCACTAATTGAAGAGTAAAGCAACACTACATTTGTCTCTAGGTACTCCACTAGTTTATCTCTAATTCAGTACATAAAATCCATGCAAGCTCTTTATGAAAAAAAAACATCTCTTCTTTATTTCTCACACAGAACGTAACTGTAAATAGCATTTGTTTCATAATGGAGAAAATAATTATCACGAACAGAATTGCCTAAGGGCGTAATTTATTCTGCGTGAAAAATATTTAATTACACATTTGAAAGGCCCCCAGTATTCGCATAATTATGAAACATATTCACATGTTTTAATTAATTTTCTTAAGACGATATTCAAAGTTTGAATGGTATATTTATTTTTTTCATCCCACATAACTCATATTATACGCATAAACGCTGTTGCTGGGGTTAAAAAGCACACCTGCTGTTTACTACTTTAATTACGTTAGCCATTAATCCAAGTCAGAGAGCAGGGGTTGAGGACAGAGACGGATCGGTCTGCATTTTCAATGTTTTACTTTGCACATGAACGTTAATAAAGATACACATGGTATATTTATTTGAAAAATATGATATAATTATGTGAGACGGAAAGCGAAAAGTAGACCAATTTAAAGATAATGATAAATGATAAAATACGTGTTTGTTTGTGTTACATCATTTTTGATAAAAATAATTTCGTTCGCCAAATAATATATTTGGGTTACCTGAAAAAAAAAAATATTTTTTTACTCTCCTAATTTACTGTTTATCTTCTAGGCATTTAAACTTATTCAACAATTCAACTGATTTTGATATGGATATTGTTTTTAGCTCTGGGCAGCACATAGTTTATTTATTAAAGATAAGAAGTAAGTTTCTATGCATTAAAACATATGTATATCTTGTATGTTCATTTATTATCTATATATTATTCGGAACAAACTATAAATGATTTTGTATTTGTGCTAAATCAACCTACTCTACACATGATAAACATTTTGTATACTATCGTACACTGTTTCGGAGTGCTGTTGAGGAGAGAGAAAAGCTAAATGTTTATAGTTATATACACGTCATCGTTATTTACCCGAGTAGATTTTGTATGAAACAAAATCAGCGGTGATTCACTACGATATCATTAATAAATATAGTTTTATGGCTACAAATGACAAACTTTATATAAACAAACAGGCCAACCTATACTGTAATTTTATTTTTTTCTGACATAAAACCTCATAAAATATAATAATAAGATAATAACTTTTTAAAATATCCTTTTCGAAGCCGTGAAAATACGTTTCACACTTTTAATTTATAAGCACAAAGTACAGTGCGTCTCCTTTTAAGGTTGTTTTTGCAAGTGCTGAGCTCAACAGCCGTGTAATGACCTTTTCACGTATTATTATAAAGTCTTTTTACCGCTTTTATGTACAAATTATATTCCTTTGCATTCATCTCGAGCATAAAAGTACCTGGGATTATTTTAACTTTAAGACACGAGCGTAATACTTACTTATAATTATTATACACCGGTTGTAACCCAGGCAGCATCGCTGGATGAATTTGAAGATCATATTGTATGAGATTTTTATGTATAATTATGGATAATTTATTAATAAGTGCTTTTTTACATAATTAATTTAATATCTAAGGCGGCAAACGATGATGGAGTCATTTTAATGACTACCCATGCCCATAAACATCCGCATAGAGTTTACACAGATACGTTGCCTTCCTTCCTCCTCTCCCATCCATGGGCCACCGACTGCCTACACCACAGCACTAAACGCTACAGCATAGCTGTCACTTTACGCCGGTCTCGTGTAAGCGAGACTACCTCCCCAGTCGTGCCGGCCCAATTCGGGTAATTTTACGCTGGTATCGTACCCCTGAAATGAATTATGTTCTCGCAAAAAAAAGATGAATTGTTAAATATGAGCTCTGAAAACGTCTATAGGTATAGGTAAACTATCTACGTATTCGTCTCCAAATTTCAAGTAAAAGTTGTAGAATATATAGTAGTATTTGTTTAGAATAATAAGTTCAAGAAACTAAATTTTAATTAATAAATTTACCTGAAAAGTCAAATTAAAATTAATATTGGGTTTAAATTAATTATGATGATTAAAATAGGCTCATTCGGTATGCCCGACGACTGACCAAAAAAAATAAAGAAATTCACTTTCAAGAATCCGTTCGGTATTTATTGTATTGAAATTAAATCTAACAATGGAAGATGAATTTGAAAAATGTTTTCCGCAAGAACAAGGCTTCTAATAGGTTCAGGAGCAACCCCACCAAGTAAATGAGCAGACAAATAGTTAAGATGAAGTCTTTAAATTGTTAGATTCATCTCAATCATCTTTAATTTGTACTCATGATTGCAATAAAGATTTTGTGTTTGTGTTTGTGTTAATTGTTTTTGTAAGAGGTGGTGCCTGCATGCAGCCGAATTGGGCTGGCACGACCAGGGAGGTACCTCTCGCTTAAACGAGACCGGCGTAAAGTGACAGCTGTGCTGTCGCGTTTTGCGCGGTGTCTAAGTAGCCGGTGGCAAATGGAGGTGGGAGGAGAAAGGAGGGCAGTGCATCTGAGCGTCGTTAGTCATGAAAATGACTCCGTCTGCTCGTTTGTCCCCCTATACTATAAAAAATAATAATTAAGCAGACACTTTACGCCAGTATGGTGCAAGCGAGAGGTATCACCTAGTCGTGCCGGCCATGCAGCTGCATGGACGTAGCGTGGCACTACCACTTACCATATCTTCATCATCATTATCATTATTATCAGCATAGATCCTGTATTTAGCCTGTTTAAGTGAACGTCCACACTGGTGTTCTGCCTCTCGTCTGTAGCCCAAACCGAATGAGGGCAACGCATCTGTATAATCTTTATGCGGATATCTATGGGCGTCGGTAGTCATGAAAATGGCTTCTATTGCTCGTTAGCATCTTATACTATAAAAAACCAAAGCCGAAAAAAAATAAGTGTAAATCGATAGAAGTATTTTTTATCGGCAATAAAGAAACGATGGTTGGACGTTAGAGAAAATCACAAAACACTTGAGTGGGAACGGCTGTAGGAATTGAGGCGAAGAGAGGAAATGAGCGATTAATTCTTTACTGCGTTTATTGGTTTCTACTGCTTGAGAGTTGGCAAAAAAATACTACGATGATGCACGTAACTTTTAATTAAACGTCTTATGCTTGATTTACACGTATAAGTAGTTAAGTAGGTAACAAAATTTTAACTTACCTTTAAGTATAGACATCCGCATATACGTTATGCAGATTCGTGGCCCTCTTTCCTCCCTCCCCCATGAGCCACCGGAAACTTACAAAGCGCGATACTCGACAGCACCTGTCACTTTACTCCGGTATCGTGTAAGCGATAGGTAATAAAAAGGAGCAATTCCTCCGGTGGTGCCGGCGCAATCCGGTTGTAATGCAGCGTGGCGCTACCTTTTGCGCCTGTTGAGAAGCCAGCGCAAACGTGGCTACAATTACGTTTTAAACAATGAATTGCGGACACGAATAGGTTCAGAAATGGACATTATCAGTACTTGACCCAGTTTATTCTCGACTATTACCGACGCGAAGAAGATACATAGCAAAGTCAGATTCTAAAGTGTTTGCTCACGTGTTTACCCATGAATCATAAATATAAATGAGTTAAATCGGATAAATCTAGCTATGTCGCCAAATTGGGCCGGCACGACCTCGGAGGTACCTCTCGCTTACACGAGACCGCCTTAAAAGTGAACCAGTGAAGGCACCTTGACGGCGAGTCCGTCTCCTAAGAGACCAACACCACTTCCATTGAAGTTTTGTGTCACGAATGCCCGAGCCTCTGAATAACCCCACCAACTTTAGGACAGTACAATGGGATGAAGTTTGCATCCTCTTGCTCCATGCTCAAACCGACCGCTTCTCTTACTTTTGAGTTCCTTTATCCCATTAGTAGCATAGAGCTTCCTCCGTTCAATAATCTGTTCATATCTGTTACAATAATCTGGATAAATATAAAAATACTTTTTTCCGATAATATAATGGTTCCATATGTATAGGCTTTACATCTATTACATTATATATTAGATTCATACATTATTTGGTAAGAGGTAATGCCACACTGCATGCTCGCATGCAGTCGAATTGGGCCGGCACGACCGGGGAGGTACCTCTCGCTTACACGAGACTGGCGTAAAGTGACAGCTGTGCTGTCGCGTTTTTTGCGGTGTGTAAGTAGCCGGTGGCCCATGGAGGTAGGAGGAGAAAGGAGGGCAGCGCATCTGTATAGCCTCTATGCGGATGTTTGTGGGCGTCGTAGTAGTCATGAAAATGCTCGTTTGCCCTCCTATATCATAAAAAAAATCAAAATAGTAAAACATGTTAATTTTTAAGTATAAAGCTTTATATTTTTATAAATACATCAGTAAAATGGAACGAAATCCATTTCTCATGATAGATAAAAGAAAATACAGACTTCCACTTTACCTACATTACTTTCAACATCTGTTACTATCTGGATAAAGAAAAACTTCAAGCTGGCGGCCACTGGATTTTATACTATAACAAATCTACGTCAGACATTGGCGATAATCCAAAACTTTGTGGCCACTCCAAGACCATTTCCTAAATGCAATGTGACTTGCGTTTTGTGAAATCTGAAAGCCTATTTAAGCTTATTACGCAGCGTTGCCAAATCTGAATAATATGCAAGTTGTACTGAATATATTGTTTTGAATTTTTATGGGCTATTTTTTTTATTCGGTCAGGTTTAAGCCTTATGTGATCAATCAGATGAGAACTGATTGACAAATCCAAAAAATATCCGTATATTGGTATATTGAAAAAGAAAAAACAAAGTTATTATTGTAGTTGGTATCATATAAAATGAATGCAGACGCCAGAAAATATAAGTTTGACAAATTAAGTTGCAATGCTCATAGCTGGCTTTAAAACAGGACGTTCATAATACGAATTCGACTCGTACTTGGGCTATTTTGATGTATTTAAAACAATAGCTGGGTCGGTTTTAATATGTCCTGCTAAAGGTTCGATGTCAAAATTCCTCAAAAAAATCCAGCGACATTTGAGAAATGATATTGAAGAAATTCCAGTTTTCTCCGATTCTACTGATGTGCAGCAATATTGTATTCAGAAATTATTAATTTGATTATGCTAGTATATTATGATTGCTGTATTTAGATAGATATCTAAATACAGCCATAGAGATGTTTTAAAAGCGAGTTGGAAAATCCAAATAGAAATACACTTTGAATTTAGATTTCTTTATCATAATCTTTTGATTACATGGCTGTTGAATTTTTGTGTCCATACATAATAAACAAAATAAACATACAAAATTATCCAAAGAGTATTGTAATCAAATTCTTGCTTAAAAAATATTTACCAAAGAATACAATGAACTGTAATGTAATATATTTTAACATTAAACTCACATAAGTCAAGAATAAACATTAAATATCGAGCAATTTTACCGTAAAACAAACACATGGCACAATAGAAACGATTCTGAATATAAAAACTTATCTGAAAGGTAATATCAATGTGTATTCATTCCCAGTCTCGAAAAGAGCGTTTTAAATGAAAGCTCCTACAATAAGGTTTTATCGTCATATGGCTCATTGAATAAAAAGTACCAAATGATACTTTTATTTTAATTCCCATTCCGTTTCCCATCATAGACCGAGTGAACGGTGATTGAAAAATTATTAATTGAGATTTTATATTCGAAGTAACGAACTATGGTTTCATTTATGGCGTAAAGTTATGTTTTCGAGTAAATTTCGTACAAGTTATATCTAAGTATTGTCAAATAAACTTAGGTACATTAAGTTAATTAGGAATCTTTAAGAAAGAAGGTAATTCTTATTTCAAGGGGTGGCAATGCAATGTCCATCCTATCTCGCTACAATAATTCCAAATAAGAATCCAATCTAAAATTGCAAAAAGGAGAAATAATGGTAGAGTATTTATTTCAATTATGACAAAAAATAAAAGAAGGAAGATAATAATAATGATATAAGGATAATAATATAAGGATCGGGATATGTGGTACTCTGGACTCCCTTGAGGCCTACTTCTTTAGGGAACTGGCGTGTAGATGTGTTGTTGTTGTTAAGAGTATTAAGGGTTTGGCTTTACTTTCCCGCCCCTATCTCTCGACTACGAGCTACGCCGCAAAGCATCGATGGTTTCTTCGAAAATAAACATTTTTTTTATTTCGTTCGATTTACCTTGCGCCTTTTCCACAATATCGGCGCGGGGTCGTCGGCAAAAAAACGTCATGGGATTGAACAATAAAGCCGCACGTGAAAAACCTCCTCACAGTTCGTAACGGAATGTGATTCAGGCAACGTTCATGTCATGACTAGTGAATTACTAGACACGAAGTGCAATTTTATTTTTTCAGGTGTGCCCACTGATCTCCAGGTTTGATATTATGGATAGCTATGTATTTTTTACAGGAAATATTAAAAATATGGTGTTAGACTGGTAAAATCTAATCAGCGCATCAGAAGGCAGAATACTAAGAGAAAAACAAACGTCATAACTTCATGTTATGTTAAGATTATAAGCGTTTATGTAATGAAACTTTGAATCGAAATAGATGAAAGAGTTAGAAATAATTAATGTCAGAAATTTAATATTAACACGCTTGCAATAGATGTAAAATAACGAGCTTTTATTCTGTCACGCCAGCTGGCGGCTGAAACAAGAACTTTTAACTCGTATGTTTTCGTTTGACGTTTATTTGCAAAGGCTAAAAGATAATACGACAATATAATTTTAATATTAAATGTCAATATTACATTGCTATTCTTTTATTACTTACAAATTCAATGCCTAAGATGAATGATAGTATTTTTGTTTTTAAGTGTTAAGTAATAAATAAATAAAAAAATAAATAAATAAAACAATGTGGCGTAACTAAAGCCTCTATGTTTATTGCACGATCCTTATTCGTCAATATGATCAATGGCGGTCTGCAGTATTAGCTATCCACATTATGTATTTCAGTGGCTGCGCCCGACAAAGGGAGCAAAAAGTAATGTTGGGACACGGCGAGCGACGTTAACCGTCCCCACTCGGATGTTGTAAACATTACCCTTGACGTGTTTGGGAAGGGAGCTTGCGGAAATCCGTACTGCACATTGTTTTATTAAAAAAAAGTGTAAGCCCTAAAATTGTGTGGAACTATCGCTTTGGTTTTTTTTGAAATGTCATTTTTATGCCTGGTCATGTTATAATAACTAGATATAAGTTTGACTAGACTAGAAATATCCTCATGTAGGGTAGGAGTTCGCAGGAGGCCTTATATACAACGCCTCCTACCCTAAACCAATTTTTTCAACCGGGGTTCCAGGATGGGTACTTGACCCCACAAGGCTACGACGTCGTCGGGGTCGTTTTAATAGCCGGAGCGACCCCCTTTCATGATGAGATGAGACCGGTCCTTTACCTGTGACCGGCATATCGCTGAAGTGCCCTGTTGCCGATAGATCCGGGATTCTCCACCACAGTGTCCGAAGGTTCTCGCAGTGGTATTTAGTCGGTAAGGTCCGACACACCCTTCCGGCTCACCCAGAGCCGGTTGCACGATGCCTAAAAGCATTTTCCCTGCGTCAAAAAAAAGATATCCTCATAATATATTTATCTTCATAATAATTCTTAAGGATACGAAATCGAGGATAAAGGCTTAGGCTCCGAGTCTAGTAGAGGTATGAGACCTTTTTGTAAAACACACTGTTGCAACTATTAGTACTCTATTTTTTATTGTTTTTTTTGGTGGTAATAAAAATAAACTTTTATAAATTAAGTTATTTATTGGTATTGTGTAAGCGAAAGGTACCTCCCGGTCGTGCCGGCCCAATTCGCCTACATGCATGCAAGCACCGTTAAACTACCTCTTCCTAAAGTATAAAAATATAGAAAATAGCCATAAATTATACCCGTAAAATAACACACATTTTAGTGAGAGAGATTTAGAGAGTCATGAAAGGTAGCCGACTGAGCGAGTTGAACACTGTACATTAATAAGTTTCTAGTAAATACCTACGCTAAGCAGCAAAGTGATAGCTATACTTTCGCGTTTCGTGTGGTGTTTGTTTCTGGTGGAACTTTAGAGGGGAAGAGGAAAGAGACGTGTATAACCTCTACGCGGATTTTATGACCATCAATAGTAACAATAAGACTGACTCGTTTGCCACCTTATAGGGGGTAATATTTTGTTTTCCAATTTCATTTTTGGCCTCGATACTAAGTCAGCTCTTTCGTGGCATATTTTATATTTAAAATATTTATTGCGTTGTAAAAACCAACTGACAGGTGACATCTAGGTTTAGAGAGCAAAAAACACATCAAAATTGAAAACGAATAAAAACTTTTTGAACAAAACAATAAAAAACCCATCCCGGCTTAGGTGTACAATAAATATTGTAAATTTTAAAATTGTTTCAATAAAGCGGCACATGAAAGCTTAATCCGGATTTGTTAACGAGGCGGAGTAACACCGACGCTATTTTTGGGGATTTTATTTGTACTTGTTTACATATATATTGACAGAATTTGAGTCTTTTTGAGCGGGTGAGTATATTAATTCACAAAGCCCACGTTTTCATCGATCACTGAGGTGCGACCGGGACAGTGGATATCATATAGGGTCGAGAAGATAGCTACATTGTTGCGCTTTATGCAGTGAATATTTCCAAAAACGCAATCATTGGATCGATGACTTACCATAATCACCACAGACCATCACAGTTTATTGTTTTAAATATTATGATCATTTGGTATGTACTTAAAATTGTATTACGATTAGCATGAAGACGTATTGTTGCTGTTAATTTTGTAGAATTGTGATTAAGATAAACAAGTATATTATATTGTATTGTATTGTATGATCAAATTGATGGGCACTGTCCGAAGGTGACGTCAATAAGTCTTCGCAACCGGCACGTACGTATGAAAAGAGTTGTGGAATGTGGAAGAAACAATGCATAAGGATCATGTAATGTACCCCGTTATGGAACTGGTGTTATTGTTTTGGTGTAATCATTGTGAGCGAATGGCTAAACCATTGTGTTTATTTTTTTAACACTCTTATTATATTAGTATAAGAACAAATTTCGGTCCCGTGTCAAGCCCGGGACAAAGATAAAATAAAAAAATTGAAAGCGATTTTCCAAATTATTATAGCTGCCCAGAGTTTGGCAGTGTTGCACGACCGTGTCTTGGAAATCACGGTGTTCCGTTGGAGTAAGGGAATTGGAAAATAGAGAATTGACTAATGACTTCGCTCACACTTTTACACATTAATACACATTCTGTATAGTTAGCTCTGACTTTATAGACATAATGTACAGAAAATGTGGTCAAAAACTGGCTATTCTGTTTTCAGATATAAATGAGAATAACTTCCTTCGCAATAAAATTCTAAATACGCATATCGCCAGTAGCTTATTTTTTCTAGCAGGCGTTTCATTTATTACAAGAGAAAAATATGATACAACGACGACGATACGGGTAATTTGATATGTAATCAAATAGTATTAACAAGACCTGTATAACAGTATCCCCCCTGAAAATACTGTGGCCTCGCTGTGGTGTGTGATCCATACCCCATACCTTAGAGGCTTGGTGGGGAGAGCCCAGACTAAAAGCAGCTCAGCTGAAGAGTCCTCCACCCGTCCCTCTGCATCAGCAGACAGCGGACGACTTACGACCGATTATGAACAGATTGATGGAGTACTCCTTTGGAGTACTGGGACCAGGGGTCAGGATATGAACCTGATACCATCGCACTATTCCGACGGTGTAGTAGTAACTGTTCAGAGGCAGCCGGACAGAACCCAAGGAGAAGTCTGGACTTTTCTCCAAGGCCAGCCTGTCGCTTTAGGGATCCTGTTGCTTGTAGATCCGGACCCTCTAATTATAGCGACTGAAGGCAGGGGTTTAGTCGGTATTACACTGTGTGGCGACTGCGGCACAGATCTAGGGGCCACCCGGGCTACTAGGTATCATATGTGAATGTATTTCCCTGCAACAACAAAAAAAATGGTATAACAATATGATATTATGTTCTTTTAATTAAAAAAAGAGTGAGGAAAAGTCGATAAATATCAATGAAAAACATATATATGAAAAAAGAAAACGTTCATTAAAGGAAAAATAAGCCAAATATTAGAGTGATAATGATCAAAGATAAGGAATATATTATTATTTAACCTAAAAACCTTAAAAGCTTAGCAAAACATGTCGCAATGGAGGCCACGTTCCATTTTCCATAAAACTAATGTTGATCGAGTATTTTTCAGGCGGTAATAAGATTTAGTTCATCAATGGATCAAGGTGGACTTAATCAATGGAATGAAGTGACTTATGAATTTTAATAACAGATTATAATTCTAAATATTGCTCTTCCTATTTTTTAAAAATAGTATAAGACGGCAAACGAGCAGTCGAAGCCAATTTCATGACTACCGATATCCATAGACATCCGCATGGAGGTTACACAGATGTGTTGTCCTCCTTCTAGCTCCCGCCAGCACGGGCCATCGGCTACTTACCTATATACCTACCGTACGCAGGTATCGTGTAAGCGAGAGGTACCTCCCTGGTCGTGCCGGCGGAATTGCACGTGCAGCGTGTGCCACGTTAACCCTTATTAAAAATCTTATGAAGTTACAAAATAAAATTGTGTAAAAATACAATGTAAAATTTCAATCCTTGCAGGTACATTCTTACAAAATATCGAATTCCACCCAAGAATAGCGCGGGGCTTAAAAATAAAAATCAAGCAGAAAGTGTTCTATCGTTTTAGTTAGCGTACTAAAGCAAACTATCTTTCGAAGTGACACTTATCTAAGAGCGCACTTTGGCTCTAACCTGACCCAAATAAAACAGCGCTATCGCGGCGGAGATTTGTTGGCGGAGTAAAGAATTTAGTGTTCACCCTGTCCCGGCGCGACCTCACACATGTTGTATGCAGCGGGACAAACACGTCCAATCTCTTAACATGCTCCCGAATGCGATTCGGTAATGTTATTATGGCACTTTATTTTATTAAGTCGTCTACTAGTTATGGATCGGGAATTTTGGAAATTGTCTGATCTTATTATGGCACGCTATCGACCTATGATTGCGTCTTTGGAAATTCTGTGCACATTGTTCAATTAAAAATGAATGAAGTGTAGCTATAGTCGTGATGCTATATAAAGATATGCACTGGTACCCCGATTGTGCTAAAAAATCCGCGATCAATGATATACGTTTTAAAATGGAATAATTTTTCCTCACGCGCTTACAAACTCAAAATTAAATATATGTAAAAAAGTACAAACAAAATCCCCAAAAATAGCGTCGGTGTTACTCCGCCTCGTTAACAAATCCGGATTAAGTTCGCACGCGCCGGCCCTTTATTGGAACAATTTTAAAATTTACAATATTGAATACTTTTACATTATTTATCGTATAATACCTAGGCCGGGATAAGTTTTTTATCATTTTGTCCAAAAAAGTTTTTATTCGTTTTCAATTTTGATGTGTTTTTTTACGCTCTAAGCCTAGATGTCACCTGTCAGTTGCACGTTACCACGCACTAAATATTTTAAACATAAAATATGTTACGATGGACCTGGCTTTGTGTCAATGCTAAAGCTTTTAAATTAAATTAGAAAACAAAATAGTGGCTCTATTTTGTTTTCTCATTTCATTTATGTAATAATAGGTACTACTAAATATTCTCACTTACCTCCCAAAGTTCGACCGAAAATAATACCACACGAAACGCGCAAGTATAGCCATCACTTTGGCGGTATCATGTACGTTCATCTTCGGTCATACCGGTCTAGCTTTACAAAGACCACAATATTACTTGAACTTAGTAAATAGTAGGTAGTATCAGACTCGCTTTTTCGGCTATAAATAGCTAGCTATAAATGGCTAGCTTTGCATTTGCGGCTATATTGTTTTTTATATTATAATACATCCTTATTTTATATTTAAATCATATTACGAAGTGTAGTTAAAGTTGTAAATTTTGTTGCTTAAAAGTAGTCTCGAAAATGCTAAAATAAGGGCCGCACACCGTTTCTTCAATAATTTTATTTGAGAATCAGGTTTGAAAGCAATCATGTCACCTACATAATTAACATCGTTTTTACTCTCAAAATAATCGGCAATGAGTTAGATATACCTAATTATCTTTTCCGGTTAAATAACCAAAAGTATTATTATGGTATTCGTGTGCTATGGATGAGGCCTCCAACAGTGGACTGCAATAGGCTGATGATGTTATCATGACAAATCAACTAAATTCAAACAGTGTATAAAAATAGAAGTATAGTTTTGAACTGCATTGTGCTAGCTATAATTTATGGCATACGTTATTTATTTGTATAGTTACATTGAAAACAGATGGCTTCCACCGTTGATTGATTATTTTAAAACGTTTTGTTACTACGTTGATTTATGAATATGGCATTTAATTATTATTTTGATTCTAAATATACTAAGTACTAATATAGTGCTACTAGGTATTATATTACTAGCATGATAATAAGTTTGCATGTATGTTATTCTTTCACGCAAAAAAAAATACGCATTTAGAAATATTTGTACGTTTCGTGTATTTTATTCATGGGCCACATATTACCCGTGGGTATAACCATGTGTTTCATGTGCTTTTATGCATACTAGTAGTTAGAGCATTTTCATAACTGCCCATAATAATCTGCATAATTGTTATGCAGACGTGAGCAACAGCTCTCCTTCTCTTCTGAGCAGAGTCATAGGAGACTTAGACCCGTAAGAAACGCTACATAGCCTTATCTTTGTGTAAGCGAGATGTAGTTATTAGTTCATACTGCGGCTGCAATGTAGTGTGGCACTACCTCTTCCTATAACATCATGTGGGTCCGAATTGAAACCCCTATTAATGAAATTTGAATAATTGATCGCTTTTCATACGGTACGATAAACAGACGGAAATAATTAGTGGTAAGTTACCGGAATATATTAACTAGTAAAGTTGGTACTTGAGTTGTACCCGACTCGATGTCACCGTAGTTTCAGAACTTATTATGTAACGTTACAGGTTGTGAAGTGGAATATTAATTCTCTGAGTATATACCTATGACTATATCTAGATGAAAAATATCTACATGACATGTAAAAATTAAATATTTGCATCGTGCAATTAAATATCACAATTTTGATATATTTATTTAAAAATTATATTTTTTTAAATTAAGCCTTTCCCATCACTCGTTCCCACCAGTGAAACTCCTACTCCACATATGACCTTTTAGTGCGATCGGAGGTAGTCCGAGGCAAACGCTAACACTGTCTTGGGACCCGCAACGAATTTAATCAGAAGAAAATAGGAGAAGTAGGACGTCATTCCCTAATCAAAGAAATAATAATTACCTACGTCACATTCAACTGGTTAACAAGTTAATGTACTCAGTGTCACTTCCGTTATCAAGACAAATTTAACGACGTTTCATACATTATCTGCAAGCTGTTCAGTATATAGCAGGGATCAGAGATATTTACGAACATACACTAGAAATCATAACCCTCGTTCTTCCACAGTGAGGTAAATAAAATATCACATTAACATTGTGCAATTTAGTATTACAATTCTAATTAAACTAACTCTAAAACTTACAAAGTGCGTAAAATGGTTAATAGCTACAAAATAAATAGAATCAAACGTAATATTGAACAAAGGGCGTGTATTTTTAAGAATGTCCCAGTGAACGCCATCCACTCATCTTGCAATCGCTGTTGCATTTTATTACTTTTCCATTTCCACTGGGGTCTCAATTTCCTTTCTCATAATTAATAGCCTTTCTACGAGTCGCTGACGTTCCGTTCCCGCACACAACTCAGTTCAATTTGCATTCCATCTTCGACCTTATAACCGCACTCTATTTCTACTTATTGTTACGGTTAAATAAATAAGCGGGACAGTAATATTTTATTTTTACAGGTTTTTGGATGTGCACCGTCGAATTCGGCCGGCAGGGGGCGACACCTCTCGCTCACACGATACTGGTTTAATATCAGCTGTACAATCGCATTTCGTGAGATATGAGACTTTCAGGTGGCTTATGGGGTATGAAGGAAAAAGGAGGGCAACGCACTCTATGACATTATTAGCGTACTCTAATCCTACTTACTGAAAGCACCCGTAGAAGTTTAGTCGGTACCAAAATACTATTTATTATACTATGTACTTTATGTTAAACTATAATATATTATTTAGTATAAATAATACATCATATCATAAGGATACAGGCAGTACAACAAAAAAGTAAAAATTTAGCTCAAAACAAAAGGTAAAAAAACCTTTGGTAGGTTTAATTTTTCAGGTTAAAATATTTTTTCTGGTTGCTTTTCAGTGATAAACATTACGTTTACGTTTTTTATAAGACTTGAGGCTGAAAGGCTGAGGGTCAGAGAATTAGGTAAGTACATATTACAATACTAACTGAGCCAGGATTCATTCATTAGGTTAGTTCAATCTTTAACTCCTTACTCAATTGAAGAAAAAATAACAAAAATAGCAAGATGCCAAGTTCATGAAATTTATTTGTATTCTAAATTTCAATTTGGCCAGTCTTACAGCTCGGTTGTGCTCCGATTAGACAAACAATGAGTTAGGACAAGAGTCTTAAATCCTTTTATTAAATATTTAGCGTGAGATATTTTTCTTAGTCGCCTGACACAATACTCTATTCCTGAGTTTCGTATGGTTTGCGAAAATATCAGGCTAAGCACCTTTATAACCTCTTGTCTCCACAAACGCAGGCACCTGCGTAGCCCTCCCTTTCCCAATCCACCCAGTAAGACCAGGACACCCGACAGCTTAGCTTTCATTTCAAAACACTTCGGTATTGTGTGAGTCAGTTTTGCCACTTCGATTGGTTTGATGGGCTGCCATGCTGAGTTGGCTACGTTTGAACTGGTCACACTGTCGATGGTAGTCATCAAAATCCAACCCAACCAACTGATCATCTGTTCCAAATACAGAATAATTAAAAAACACTGGAAGCAAAGAGAAAAACCATCAAAATACAATGAAATTTTCCGTTGTATATTGAGATTTATGAATCATAAAACACCCTCATCAATTTGTGTTATCGATGGGAACAAGACGGTTTATACAGTTTTATGATGGGATCGTATTAAACATTACTTTACTTTAAAATATTCATTGGCAATCTTCTTATTTATTCAGATAGCATATTGTTTACATCCAAATAATTTTCGTAACACAAAATGGCCGGCGTTTAAGCTAATTTTCTTAAATGCGATAATATATAATGTTTGACAAATGTCAATATGGGCTTATAATCATAATAATATTATATCAAAGTTTGGACGAAATCGAAATAAGAATGTTGTTAAATCATAAGTGATTAAATAAAAATAAACATTATACATTTTCTTTGGAAATATTACACAAAAATTACAGGAAATTATTCTATTCATAGGTGTGAAAATAAAATTTTGAGTTTTGCATTAACGTTACGGGGTAGTAGTTACCCCGTGCGAGGTTGTATGCGCCGGTACAAAGCATGATAAAATTTTTTCGCTATTTGAACTTGAAAAAAGTATTTTCGTAAACTTATTTTTAATAGTTTCGGATTAACTGTAGGCACTTATAGTGTATGTGGTTAATTTAACGCCTCTCGCTTTTGTTAACCTTGCATATTGAGAAGTCACATTTAGTAGAGGTAAAGTCATACGTACAGCCGAATAGGTACATCGGGGAAATATATCTCGCTCACATTATACCGCCGTAAAATGACGGTTATGCTGTCGTATACGAGTTTTAGTTGTAGCTAGTTTTGTTGTTTAATTGATCAGAGTGGAGGAGGATAGGGAAAAGTAAATGCTACTAACAACTAAGTGACAGTATCAAACACATTATGACATTACATTTCTGGTGACTCACTATTTTTTTTTGTTGCAGGGAAAATACTTTTATGCACCGTCCAACCGGACTTGGGTGAACCGGAAGGGTGTATCGGACTCGGTACTATAGCGTGCCTCTACCGACTAAAAACCACTGCGAGAACATTCAGCTGCTGAGGTGGGATGCCCGGGATCTATCAGCAATTTCAGGGCACTAGGGCGTCTCACTATAGTTTATAAATGTCAAAAGTCTATATTGACAAGGAATTATTCAATTGTCGTACTGATATGGCCCCTACTAGTGGAACTACTGATACTGAACTGAACTGATACTGAATTGAACTTCTGTACTGATGGAAATACAATGAAGCTTACACATTCCCTAGTGAAGTGTCGGCAATATAATTTAGGTACATATTTGCTCACGCCATGAACGTATCCAATAACTTTCGTGAGTGGCGGACGTGCAAACATTCCGTTCATCCGATATGACGCTTCAGATTTGGCCATCCAGAAAAACGTGGGATGTAATAATTGCCACCGTATGTTAAAGACCCATAACTAATAGACGGACATGGACATGACATGACACACATGGACATGCACGGAATCATATTCATTTTTGATTGGTCCTGTTGTTTGTTGTTAGCCATGATCGCAGTGAGGGATCACTGTCACAGGGCGACCACGGATGACTTATGGCAGCTGTTGGCTTATCACCGTAAGGCTACAGATATCCCATGTCAACTCCGGGGTGTATCTAATGGTACCACTCGCTTACACGATACCGGCGTAAAGTGACAGCTGTGCAAGTGGGACGCGGAAGGAGAGAAACGCATCTGTATAACCTAACCGAACCTACTAGTCCACGTGGGATATAAAAATGGTAGACATTTAATTCAAAATGGAAATGTAATAACGCGTTGACAATACCTCAATGGTACTACAAACAAATTATCAATAATGACTACAACTTTGAAAACGGCGGCTCCTTAATGAGGCAAGAACATTCGTACGGCAAGTGCTAACTTAAGAGACGTGTAAACTTCCATTCGACGTCATTAAAAGTTTCGAGTTTGAAGATTTGCGCCAATAGTAATTAGCCGTGCGCACAGAAAAATTGTTCACGTGAATTATATTACTTATTTCATTTTAAAAGATTTATTTATGTGCTCATACAGCACCGGATCCAGGTGGAACTTAGGGGGCCCAGTAAGATTTTAGGGCCTTAAGAACATTTTGTGTACCCGTAAAAGGACCCCTCCAAGGTCTCCAAGCTGTAGCTCCCACCACAGCTTAATCCGACGCGGTTCTCATAATTGTCACTTCATCATCATCATTTTCATCAGTCTATTGTATACCTCTCCCATAGCATGCCACTGGCTTGGACCCGGTTATCCTTTCCCACTTCCTGCCCACAGCTTTACATAATATGTCGTCGCTCCATCTAGTCAAGGAGCGTCCTACACTATGTATTGTAACTTGTGACTCAGTTATATGCTCAGCTCCCTGAAGGTGCTGCCACATTGCCTTGCTTGCCCTATGATGTGCTAAGTTATGCTGAACAGGGCTACCCAATTGCCCATACCAGATAGGCTTGGTGGGAGAAGGCAGACTTAGGGGCCCACCTGTCCTTCTGAATCAGTAGTGGCGGCGTGGATTGGGATGAGTTTAGTAGCGTACTCGTTTGGAGTACTGGGGTCTGGAGTCAGGATGAGAACCTGACTCCATAGCACGGTTGCTACGACGTAGTAGAGACTTTTCAAAGTTTGGGACCCTCCAATTATTGCGGCCGAAAGCAAGGGTTTAATCGGTCTTGCACGAAGTGTCGAGTCCGACATAATTATGTCTAGGGGACACCTAAGCTGCGTCTCCTGCATCCACAAAAAAATGTGCTTAGTTTAGCTAAGGGAAATTAAAGGAATACAGTTTTCTTAGCTAGTTTTTGAGGGTTTGACGAGATTTTAGCCACGGCATGGGTCAGGAGAAGCCCGTAAAGAAGTATTAAATGTGTGTTTTTGCTAAACCATCCTCTACTGAGGTTAAGGCTTGGTATTAATTTTTTTTTCATATATTGGTAATGTAAACTCATAATTACGTTGGTATAGGATGAAGTTATTGATTAGCTAATATTATAAAGTTGACATCATCTCCTCGTACGTCTCTAAGTCGGCTGAGATTACAAAGCCGATCGAGTCATAATATTTAAATCGTTGCTACGGAGTTTCGATCAACAAATCTCATTATCATATTATTATCACAAATGATTTGTACACATTTTGCGGTATAATAGCAAACCTCATTAGGTTCATTCAGTTATTATTTTTAAAACAAAACTAGCGGCTAACAAACTGATGCGTGAATGTCGAATAGTTTGAAAATTAGATAGATAGATCTTAGAAGCGTATATTAAAAATACTATAGCTATGTAAATTCTATTTAATATCATTGACTTTATCTATATTACATACATGTGTGTTTCGAGTAAGCAACTTCATTTATAAACACATATTTTACTTACATCGTACATCACGTCATATATTACTCGCAGCACAAAAAATGTTGCCATGTATAAAAAATTAACATGAATAGCTCGTGTTTTCCTTTTTGTTGTTGTATGTGGCGCCGCGTAAAGTCACGATCATCGCATAACTTCTATACGTGCCTCGGATGCACTTAAAGCCGAGGCACAAAAACTTTAATTGTTATTCCTCATACAACTAATGTATAATGGTTATGCCGGGAATCGCTTTTATTTCTCCCTGAAATACATTTCTGTCAACGTTCTGTAAAATAAAGTCCATGCAGAAAAACATATGAGCCATTTAATGGAATGAAACGATCCATTAAAAGAATTCATTTTGGCAATTGCAAAAAAAGGGAGTATGAATACGGATGTTGTATAAAAGGGGTTTTATCTGTTGAAAATATTTTTCATATTCTTCTTATCTTTTTTAACCTGTGACTACTGGCGCGAGGGCCTTTCGTATCTCTGACTAAGAAAAAATTATGGTATCTTCTCTGCCCTGTACAGCGTATATGCGTCTAAGTACGTATCTAGATTTATATAGGTACGTTTTGTTACGAACAGACACCATAATGTGTGTGTATGCAAAGTAAACAATTTTAGCGATTATAAAATTCAGACATACAAATCATTTGTACTTTCAAAATTTCTAAAAATAAGCAATTTTATTTCTATTTTATTCTAATTTGTTAATGAAAAAATGGTTGTTTTTTATCTACGTATAGGTTATATTTGATTTTGTGAAGATATACTTCAATATTAACAGTTTCGAGTTTTTGTGTGATGGTAAAATATAAAAGATGAGATTAG
>LUGF01027588.1:0-11272 GCA_001625245.1 Calycopis cecrops | reverse complement strand
CCCGCCGCTAACATACATCGACCGCTCAAAGCTCAACTCTTTCTTAGCATAAAATATACAGAGCGACGACGTCGATGGAGCAACAGATCAAAATTCACGTCACACCTGCGAGAATCGCAAGGATCGCGTCGAATTAGGAGGAATTGTTTCACGCCGCCTCTCGGGCTGCCGCTGATCTTCACAATATGGATAGCTGATAGTTATATATGGATGAAACAACAAATCAAATGTATGGGATAAGGCAGGAAGCGCGTAGTAGATTGTGAGGTCTAGGCCTTTTGATGACTACAGCCCATAGGCATCCTGCTACACATCTGGAAACCATTATCTAGATTGTAGATAATATTTATGTTGACATCCTTTCCACCTTTAATAGACGAAAGGAAACTTAATAATCACTTGCTTTTCCTCTCCGGTCATGCCAGCTCTACAATATTTTTGCAGCGTATATGTAGTGCATGTGTCAAAAATATAACTTGAACTACACATGCACGAATAGAAAAAATATTACATTTCGCTTACAAGCATTTTAATTGGAGTTTACTCCTTAAGAACCAATTTAAGGCGTGACGTATAAAAAAATATACCGAGTAAAATCGTGTGAAATAGTAATTGGCTGAGCATAACACCAGAGTCATTACACCGTTAACTTCCGTCATCATGTCCGTTCCTAAGGAAGACCGCAGTGAACTGCAAATAGCGTGTCCAAATAGTTTTATTTTTAATTATGAATCATCCTAATACTAACGCACATACGCTCTAAGCCTTATATTTCTTGTTGTTGATGATTGTTGAGATGGCATCCAACGCGACGTGCAGCATTAGCTATCCACGCACAGCGAGATCGGTGGTCCTTCTCCCGGGACATGCAAATCGAGCTCTAGAGGACGATCGATGGCACCGTCTCACATTTATCATCATGCCACCCGTCCAGGTGAACGTCTTCTTTAATTGAACGCCAGGACTTCAATGTTAACGGCTATATTCTATGGAGTAGACTGTAGAGGGACTGGCGGTAAATCAGAGCCATTTGGATCTACGCCCATTAATATCCGCAAGAAACGTTGCCCAGTTCACAAGATCTTTCACAATGGGCAACCAGTTACCTACTCACTATTCGCAAGTAACGCATAAGCATAGCCATCATTGTCAAGACAAAAATGAACGAGAGATAGCACGCCGATCATCAGCGAAAGTGAACGAGAGATAGCTCGCCGATCATCAGCGAAAGTGAACGAGAGGTAGCTCGCCGAGCATCAGCGAAAGTGAACGAGAGGTAGCTCGCCGCTCATAAGCGAAAGTGAACGAAAGGTAGCTCGCCGCTCATCAGCGAAAGTGAACGAGAGGTAGCTCACTGATGACCAGCGAAAGCGAACGAGAGGTAGCTCGCCGATCATCAGCGAAAGTGAACGAGAGGTAGCTCGCCGATCGTCGGGCCGATTACGCTGCAATGCGCATTACTTCTTACTGATAGCTCTATATAGCTGCTTATATTTTATTCGTTTATACGATTAAGGTTTAGGGTTAAACCGGCGGTAGTTTGACCCTCAACCAGAGTTTAATAAAAGAATTAGGGATCGTTTTTCGAATAAAATATTTACATTTAGGTTAGTTGAAATCAAGCCGCAATCAAATTTTTTATAGTACCTACAATGGGGCAAACGAGCAATCCCAGCCATTTTCATGACTCCAGTACAGATGTACCACCCCGGTCGTACCGCCCCAATTCAGCTGAAAGCATGCATGCAGCGTAGCACTACTACTGCAAGTACTCTTACAAAAATTTAAATTAGTTCATGAACTGATACGATAATTACTTTAAAATTAAAACTGTGAGTATTCTAAACATACAACACTCCAAGCCCCGGCATACACTTTTGCCAAGCAATCCCCTGACAAACCACACGATAAGCGACCACGAAGCCTTCACGCCGATATAGTTCCTCGCACGTCAGTAATTTCCGACTTGGCACAGCCGGGGCTGACCTCGAGGTCTCGACAGTGCGAGTGCCCATGGTCATAGGAATCAATAACCAACTCTTATGTAAAGTATTGTAGTTATTACCTTGTCTTTCACTATCATACGTCCGGTCTTATGCGCGGCAGATGGTTTCTGGGTTTCTGAATGGATTCTGACTGCACTCAAGTTTGATCTACTAGTTGTGGAGGGATTGAACGGGCACTGGTCGATGGTTTCTTTTTTTTTATTATTATATGATATAGGAGGGCAAACGAGCACCCGGAGCCATTTTCATGACTACCGACGCCCACAAACATCCGCGTAGAGGCTATACAGATGCGCTGCCCTCCTTTCTCCTCCCACCTCCTTGGTCACCGGCTACTTACACACCGCACGAAACGCGACAGCACAGCTGTCACTTTACGCCAGTCTCGTGTAAGCGAGAGGTACCTCCCCGGACGTGCCGGCCCGATTCGACTGCATGCAAGCATGCAGTGTGGCAGTACCTCTTACCAGAGTGGTATGGTGGCAAGAGTCTTCGGAACCGGCGTGTGTGTATAATTAGTTGTGAACGTGGAGTAAGCAAGTGTGTAAGGATAGTGATGAACTGCCCTCTCTCCTAAACTTCCCAGCTTTAAAGTACGAATTTGCGGGAAATAATGATTTTGAATGCGGGACAAGGATTAAAAAAGCGGGACCCAACTAACATTGTTCCGATTGCCATAAAAGAACTATCTTTACAAATTTGAATAATGAGTATTATTCTTGACATTTGCGGGGCCTATCATACGGCTGGCTGTAACTATCGGTGGTAGGCAAGCATGGTCGGTGTATGTGAATACACTCAGGGTTTGTAGCTAATTCAGAAAAGCGGGACATTTAGCGTCCCGCACACACCCTGAGCGGGAGTTATTGATAAGGGTCGCAGAAGCGGGACGTCCCGCGTATAGCGGGACGGTTGGCAAGCCTACTCTCTGGCTACCGTGTTAGGGCGGGTACTGACGTGAAGATATATTTCTGTTCCGTTTATTTGGTACATTAAGTACTGTTCGCATTTTCGTGTTGATGCAGTCCCGTTGAACTAACAGTATAAATAAAAAAAATAAGAGACACACTTCAAACTTTTGGACCTATTTTTACCGAACATACCGCAGCAGGAGAAATTGGCTTTTGTATAAGAAAAACCGCATCGACATTTGTTGATCCCTTTGATAAATACGATGCCACAGACTGACAACGATTTCATACTTTTAATACCATTTTGTTTCCGTTGAGAGTTAAAAAAATTAGGGGAGGTGCGGTCAAGAGCATTAAAAAAAATCAAGAAGCGGCGAATATATTAAAACAAACTGTGTCTTTAAAACTACAGATCTAGAATTTTAAATGAAAGACGAAAAAAAGGAAAAACGTAAGCGCGGCAAAACTTTACGATGGCGTTACACTTAATGTTCACACGGCGCTTTAACAAACTTCTTAAGTTTTAAACCCCAGAAAAAATGATCTGACCGAGACCCCGTTTAAGTGCGATCACCTGAGCACCTAGAGGTGACTGCACTGTGACCGGTCTAGATTACACACACACACACACACACACACACACTCACGCACAACCAGGTCCGTACAAGCGCACACTTTCACACACAGTGCATAGAATCTTCCTGAGTCATCCACATTTCTTAAGAGTTTATTGCACAAGGGACAATGAGCATTTTTACAATAATTGTGAGGCACTTAATAGCCAATATTTCGTGTACTTTATACTTTTTTTATGGTATAGGGGGCAAACTAGCAGTCGGAGCCATTTTCATGACTACCGACGCCCATAGACATCCGCATAGAGGCTATACAGATGCGCTGCCCTCCTTTCTCCTCCTACCTCCACGGGCCACCTGCTACTTAAACACCGCACGAAACGCGACAGTACAGCTGTCACTTTACGCCGGTCTTGTGTAAGCGAGAGGTGCCACCCCGGTCGTGCCGGGCTGATTCGGCTGCATGCAAGCATGCAGTATGGCACTACCTCTTACAGATAACTTGTTTAAGATTATCGCGTTTGTTACACATTTTGACTACGGTGTGTAAATTTGTGTACTAAAAACTTTACCAAATATTATAAACGGAGTAGAGCCCAATTACGGGCTGATGAAAAAAATGTGTGTCAACTCCTCCTAGCTCCTAGCACAACTAACAAGATTCGAAAGAAAATTGCAAGATACTTATGAAACTCATTTACTTATCCATATATTTCTCTTAATATTTCCTTCGAGCGTCTGAAATCGTTTCTTCGTTGAGCTAACTTCAACAATAATCCTTGCACTCTTTCTACGTACTAAACTTTGATTATTATGGAGCATTTTAAATAAACGTCGCAAAGAAAAGGTCTCATTTTTCGCACAATGTGTGCGTGACGGCTATGTACAGATTTTTTTAAAACCGTCAATGTGTGCGTGTAAAGGGATACCAACAGCATACAACGATTACCCTAAATTTTGTTGCTATTATTATCAGGAGGATATACAGCAAACAAAAAAATAGGAATATATAGACTATATATACTTTATGGATATGTAGACTATATAGATTTTTAAAAGAATGTCTGCTAATTATTATTAAAAATAAATTATGATTTTTTAATTTATTTTTATCAATGAGAGAGAGAGTTTATTATTATTACTAATGAGAGGATTTCCGAAGGTACCTAGTTTTAGTTTTACAGATCGCTATATAAGTATTAGTATTTTTTACTTGATAATAAGACTCCCAATATACTTTATGAAGCAGCTTTATTTATTTACAGTCAGTGTTACATAATATAAAATATACTTACAACACTTATAATGACTTTTTAAGTTTACGCGAATGCACATCGTAATAAAGCTATTTAAACGGCCTCACGAATCATCCTTGCCTGGAATCGGTGTTATTTAGCGAGGATTTGTGCTTCAAATCAAATCTTATATCTGACGACCAGGCTGGCGCAGTGGTTCAGGGCTAGGATAAGCGGAGTATATTGCGCCAGGGGTCGCGGGTTCGAATCCCGCCTTGGTCATTGATGTGACGTTTATCTATGTATTATATGTATTTTCTATAATAAAAATCTTAAATGTATAAATTTCTTAAATTTATAAAACATATTAAATATATTTCCGTTGTCTAGTACCTGTACTCGTAACATAAGCCCATACGGTACTTAGCACGGGGGGTATAATAACGTAGTGTGTAAAGTCCACTGCTATATATTTAAAAAAACTTCCCTTTAGTTTTGGAAAATTACCTTACTTTTCTAGTGACAACACCGTACCACTAGTAAATTGTGAAATTAATATTCGTATTTTCTTAACAATATATACGTAAGTTTAAAAACTTACCGATGGAATAAGATCTTCTAATTGTTATTAGATTTTTCTGCTTGGTTGTGACACAATTGAACAGAACAAACCGGCATATTTCTTTTTTTATTGAGAGCTTGTAATCGCGTTACGTTCTAGATGACACTGACTTAAGCGAAGAGCGTATCTACTTTATATAGTAGACACATTTTACGGCGCTTTCAGGTGGTTGATGCGGTATCTAGACGTGTATATGTAATCAAAGGTACTAAATATATAAAATACGTCATATAGACTATTCAATAGACTATTCTTTTTATAGCATAAGGGGTAAACGAGTAGTCGGAGCTTTTTTATGACTATATGTGCCATGCTAGTCGCTCATACCATATCACATATATGACTATACTAGCCGCGCCCCGCGGTTTCACCCGCGTAAATTTCGATATTGTGGAAAATCATCCCATGGCATCCTACAGGGATCCATCCCATAGGATATAATTTTTAGGGATAAAAACTATCATATGTGTTAATCCAAGTTACTCTCTATGTGTGTGCCACATTTCATGAAAATCGGTTCAGCGGTCAATCGGTTGCGTGAAGCAGTAACAAACAGTATAATATTAATAAGATATATGATTTGGTATGAGCGACTAGCACGGCCCTTGTATTATTTATACTATTTTGAGTCTACCACTAAGACAAAAGTCGCAATGTAGTTATACAGTCGACACAATTTGAACAGAGTAAGTCCTGCTATATACAGAGCAGCCTCAGTTCCCATTCAGTGGCGCGCACGTGTTTCCCCGCAAGCCTTCGCTGGCTGGGGATTGCGTTTGCGTAACGCGACCGAGCGTTGTCGGCATCCGGCTGCTGTGTTGCAACTTGCACGGTGGACCCTCCGCCATTTATATGGCAACATTTTAAAATTTACTAGCTGCGTCCCACGGTTTCACCCGCCTAAATTTCGAACCCGTGGAAAATCATCCCATGGCATGCAATAGGTACATTTTTTCGGAATAAAAACTATCCTATGTGTTAATCCAAGTCACTGCCTATGTGTGTGCCAAATTTCATGAAAATCGGTGCAGTAGTTTTTGCGTGAAGGAGTAACATACAAACTTACGCATTTATAATATTAATAGGATTTATATTTACCCGACCGCCTCAAAGGGAGCGTAATGTTTCTCAAGTGCATGTGTGTATGTAATTTGCTTGGCCCACCACTCGTTCCCGCTGCTACTCCTGTGTCGCCAGTACCAACAGGAGCAACCACAAAGACCGTTTGATATTATCTCCAAGGGTCTTAAGTAAGAGTTGCCGTTAGATTCGTCTAAATGACGAGTGACACTAGATACATTAAAATATATTTAAGAAATTTTAAAATATTAAAGTGTATTTTTTCTTTCTTGTACTTCTTAAGAAATCAGATTTAATGTTAGTAAATACTTAATAATTTCCAAGCGCTACCTTAATGTACCTTCAGAAAAACCTACAACTTTTATTTAGTGTGTTCCTTATTTATTTTTTAATAACGCGGGAGAATACCTTTACGTACGCTACCCAGGAGCACAGATGGCTTAACCGGGTGCAGTGTCGGGCTCGGCAATTGGGTGGCCGCTACCGACTAAACCCCTGCGGGTGCTTTCAGCCGCTATAATTGGAGGGCCCCGGATCTACAAGCAACAGGGTCTCTCCAGCGACAGGCTGGCCTCGGTGAAAAGGCCAGACTTCTCCTCCTTGGGGACTGGCCGGCTGCCTTTGCACAGTCCCTACTCCAACGTTGGAACCGTGCAATGGGATCAGGTTCCCATTTTGAGCCCTGGTCCCAATGCTCCAACGGAGCTCGCCACGCCGATCGTCCTAATCCACGCCGCCATCTGCCGATTCAGAGGGACGGGTAGAGGACCTCCCAGCTGAGCTGCTCTTAGTCTGGCCTCTCCCCCCAAGCCTGTTCGGTACGGGTAGCCCTTTCCGGCATAACCTTGGGGATGATATAGGCACACACCACGACAAGGTGACAGCATCTTTAGGGGGGCTTTCATTGTCCCTATCATACTAATCAACAATCATACAAATTAAGAAACTATATATTGTTATGTATTCACGTAAAAACAACTGATCAGATTTTATTGAAATTTCACACAGAAATTATCACTATATGAACGAGCCTATAAAATAACAATCCCAACAAAAACAACCTGTAAAAAAAACAAGTCTCGCAGCTCAATTTTTCTACCATAAAAAGTTGTGAGATCCATGTAATACCAAGTCTGTTAATTTATTTAGTCCCTACTTAAGGAACCTTCTGTCTTAAGTTATTATCATATCATTATTAAAAATCATTTACATTTTAAATAAAACTTCGACTTGGTCGCGATTGCGATTGTTCAATAAGCCGTTTCATCCAGTTTATGGGCTGAATACATCCTTTCCCACCCTATACCACTCCCGTTATGTCTCATACATCTAGAATCCTTTCTACACCTGTTATTCTATTGCAACCCGACTGTAAATCTAACCTTGTAATCCTATATATTTAATGGGATTACAAAAATATTCATGCAGTTGGTGTATCTAGAAAACTGGACCGAATTTACAAATTATTTTGTGCTTTCTTGGTTTAGGCACTAAATACTAATTGTATTCTAAACTTGAAGCTTCTATGTCTGCTAGAAGTGCCTTAAACTTTTGATGATTGGTCAGTCAGTGAGTGACAAAATCCAGAAACTTTAACAAGTTCTAATTCTTAATCTATTGGTTTAAATTGAATTTGGAATATCATCTGTATTTACAAAGTCTGCATAGATACTGAAATTTTAGGTTTCCCGTTTTATCCGCAACGAAGTTATAGGGGATTGAAATTGGCTTGAATTGCTTCGAGAAAAGGATGGTACGGCCGTGCCGCTTTTTTGCTCGCCTTGCGGGGGGGCACTGCCGTACCCCCAGATACAGAAACATATTATTGCAATTTTTTATTCACGTGCAAAATATCAGCGGCGCTCGATACTCAAACAAAGGTTTATCTTATGATCAGTATGAAGAGTTAAAATGAATGCAATTGCCATAAAATTGGAATCCCGCCTGGAATGTAAAACATCCAGCCAAGAGGCCCAGCTTTATGGCCGAGTGAGTCACCATACTCCACGCCGAGACGGGCTCGAGTGAAAGTGTCGCGACCGGTCTAGAATACTGTGCTGGTCTAGAATCTGTTGAACCACTTGCGCGAGATGCACACGCATTAAAGGCCTGCGCAGACGAGGGATTTCTAATCCCTCGTCTGCGTTACGCGATACTGTTGTAAGCGATCTGTTTTAGGGTCAATTCACACCAAAAGCGCGGCGAAGGGCAGCGAAGCGGAGCGCAGTTTATGTGTCATATGAATTTCAACTTTATTTTCATTACTATAGTACTTATTATCGAATCCTCGCGACTTCTGGAGCATTCCAGCAACTTCTCGCGCATTCCAGCGACTTCGCGGGAATCCGCGCGTCTCTATCGAGTTTTTCATGCGATAATAAGTATTATAGTAATTATTATAAAGTTGAAATTCACATGACACATAAACTGCGCTCCGCTTCGCTGCCCTTCGCCGCGCTTTTGGTGTGAATTGACCCTTAGCGGACAAAAAAGTCCGTGGACAAACATTCTTCATCTGCGCAGGCCTATAGGGATAGCTAGGACCGATTATAAAAAGCCTTATAAGAGGCGAGGCCGATATACCTTGCATTCGAAGTGGGCAGTGAGTCCATTTCCACTTTACTCCAGTAGTATCCAGTGATGTCGCCGTTCGTACGGCTTAAGGTCACAGCACACTTATCAACTCGGAAACGGATCGTAAACGCCTCGCCTAGAAAAGCGAAGAGGGTACGATTACGTTACGTTTCCCATTAGTGTGCGTTGCAGTATGAAGTTTCATACAAAGAATACTGACCGGCTACAGGTGATACGGTTACGATCCGTTTCCGAGTTGATAAGTGTGCGGCGACCATTACGCTGTCGGTGGCCGTTGCGGTAATGTGGTGGACAACGACAACGCAGCTGCATAACGTCTCAGGATATATATAAATGTCAGAAAACATATGAAGGCTCCGACTGCTTATTTTCCTCCTTTTTATAGTACGAGGCAAACGAGCAGTCGGAGCCGTTTTTATGATTACCGACGCTCACAGACATCCGCAGTGTTTATGCCCTTCTTCCTCCTGCCTCCACCTGTACCATCGGCTACTTGCACCACACACGAGACGCGACAGTACATCTGTCACTTTACGCCGGTATCGTGTAAGCCAGGTACCTCCGCCAGCCGGTCCAATTCTGCTACATGCATGCATGCAACTACCTCTTAAGTCTTAAGGGGTAGTCCCTTAAACCGTAAAACTACAGCCATATACAGCCAACTGAAACGGTTTAAATAACGCCCATCTGCACCGAGGCAATATTTAACGCTACAACCATAAAAATACATTTCCAATACGCACTCCACGCGTCACCGAGCACCGCCTGCGATGAAAAGTCAATCGGAATGTTATTGAAACATCACGAAACTGATTTATTTATCTGTTCAACTGACGGGTATATGGTCGCGTTTTGTGCAGCCAACGGCGCTAAATGGTGAGAAGGGATGGAGACTAAAGAATGCTAAAGAGCAGGCAATAATTGTCGTTTTACAAAAGCAACTTTGTAAATTGGTTACTGGGTAATATAAATAATAATCGTCAACTTAATATGTGAAGCAAAAACTGTTATTTTTCAGGACTCAGGACAAACGAGCAGCCGGAGCCATTTTTATGACTACCGACGCCCACAAACATCCGCATAGAGGCTATACAGATGCACTGCCCTCCTTTCTCCTCCCACCTCCATGGGCCACCGGCTACTTACACACGCACGAAACGCGACAGCACACAGCTGTCACTTTACGCCAGTCTCGTGTAAGCGAGAGGTACCTCCCCGGTCGTGCCGACCCAATTCGACTGCATGCAAGCATTCAGTGTGGTACTACCCCTTACCAGGATTGCGCGAATAGAGCCTTCTGGAAATTGGTACCGTAATATGTTAATTGGTTAGAGGTAGTGCCTCATTGCATGCTTGCATGCAGTCGAATTGGGCCGGCACGACCGGGGAAGTACCTCTCGCTTACACGAGACCGGTGTAAAGTGTCGCATTTCGTGCGGTGTGTAGGTAGCCGGTGGCTCATGGAGGTGGGAGGAGAAAGGAGGGCAGCGCATCTGTATAGCCTCTATGCGGATGTTTGTGGGCGTCGGTAGTCATAAAAATGGCTCCGACTGCTCGTTTGCCCTCCTATACCATTAAAAAAAAAAAAAAAAATGTTTATATATTATAATATACACTACACTGTATATCGTTTGCACGTTTTATAATAAAATTGCTAAATTAATTATTAAATACAAGTATGGCACAGACATTTCTTTTTTACAAAAATAGCGATATACTCAAATAAAGTTTAGACGTCTCTGGTATTGGCAGCTCCGAGAAGCCATCTCTACAATAAAAATAAATAAGACGACTGGAGTTTTTTGTAATTGGTATTGAGTTTCGATGTCAGAACTCAGAACGATCCCACGTTGATTTAAAAACGACTTCGGGCTTATAATTAGAATAACTACAATAATAGGCACTTTTAAAAAGCTAAAAGGCCACTAGAGAAATATAAGCCTTTTTATGAGCTTTCTGTGTCAAAGGTTTTTAAAATTTTGAATTTCATTCTTTTTTAAGAAGTATTATTACAAAAGATATATACTCTACCGTTTTTATAAGCACAGAAGAATGCTATTACTCTTCTTTATTAGCATTCTCTCTGGCTACCCCGGTAGGGAGCTGGTGTGTGTTGTTGTTGTTTTATTATTAATATATATTTGGACAGGATTTATTTATTTATTTATTTATTTATTTAATTAGTAAAGACTTGCCTGAGGAGACATTACAGTCACCCAATTCATCTCCCAGGCTAAAAAAAAACACT